>OOFC01014471.1:39362-56193 GCA_900323345.1 Pseudochromis fuscus
CACACACCAATGGCTACAGAGCTGCCATGCAAGACACTGAACCCTAAGTTGCTCCCAATGGTGGCTAGTGCCTTGCATGGCAGCTCTGTAGCCATTGGTGTGTGTGTGTGTGTGTGTGTGTGTGTGAATGGGTGAATGAGTTGCCTTGTAAAGCGCTTTGGGACCTAGCTTAGGTCATGAAAGCGCTATATAAATGTACTCCATTTACCATTTACAGCTGGGACACATTTTTGTTTACACCTGTAGACTATTTTAGTATCTATCTATCTATCTATCTATCTATCTATCTATCTATCTATCTATCTATCTGTCTAATTTTCTGTTCGTCCTTGTTGGGGACACATCAGGACAAATTAGCTTTTACACTACAAGAGATATGTGATCAAGTGCGTCCCAGACCCGCCTCCACATGTGGTGTGAGTAATGGGATCTCAACCTGCTCTCCACTTGTGATCCGATCACCCGAGACGCATCTTAAAATCAAGTGTAAACAGGGTCAAAGGTTCAAGATTGACAAACACTATAGGTGCCTGCACCGGTTCAAAGGTAATTCATCATGGAAGTCATAAAAGTTTATCCTCTGGTCACCATGGCGTCCAACTTTTATGGCAGTTTTACTGTAAATCACCAAAGGTCAACTTCATGTTGGCGTCAAAGAGTCGAGATCAGGGTCAAACTCGGTCTGATTTATCCTCTGGAGACTGACGCCAGCACTGACATATCTATCCATGCCACAGACATGGCTAAAATTGAGTTCCACCACCATGCATTTCAGCTCCCTTGTCCAGTGTGTGTGTGTGTGTGTGTACTGCTGAGTGGCAACAGCCGTGAGATATTAGTAGGAAGCTGGAAAAATGCCAGTTCAAATTCTCAGACCAGTCAGTAAAGTAAATGACTAATGCGCTCTCTGCTCACTGAGTAATAACCATAGAAATCATATGTCGAAATGGCCCTAAGTAAGGTGCTTAATCCCTGACTGCTACAGAAAAGCTGCTTAGTTGCAGGAGACAGGAGATGACTCTGGTTTCTCTAAGCAGCCTTTAGGTGTGATGTGTGGAGCTGTTTAAATATTTGCAGCAGAGAGGTGCTGTTGAAAGGACCTGGGATGTTTAGCAAAAATCCCAAATCAAAAATGACTAAAAAGTAAGTGATAAATAAAATATGGAAGATGGGTTTTGTTGAATAAAATATGATTTTTTTTTTTAAACTTTAACCACAATATAGGAGAAATAGAGCAGCTTCATAGGGGTGATGTAATTGTGTTCAGTGGATTTTTACTGATGTAGTTTATTCTACACACCTCACATCCCTTGTGTTTCATGCTAGAATATAATAACCACTAAATAATAACAAACATCATCCTTGAAATACACTTCAGATCTGCGCTACATAATATTTCCTTTGTTATTTATATGCAGCACAAACCGAGTGTGTGACCTCTGGCACTGACTTGTCTCAATAAAACCTTTTAGACAGTAGATTACTCCTTTTTTTTATGGCCATCGATGAATTTACCAGTATTTTAGGAAAGGTGTAATGTGTCCCAGTGCCTCAGTTATGTGGTGTAAAGTATAATGCTGTATTTTCATCTGCATTACACGGAGACCCAGATAAATGATGTAAACTTGAGAATTTTGTTGAAATATTGAAACGTGGACTCAAAATATGGCAATTCTCATGAAAATTGGGTTATTTGAGTCTCTCCAACTTAGTTTTACTTTGAAGCATTCGTAGCTGAACGGAGATCATAGCAAGAAAAACCTAGTTTTAGTTAGCATAATCCCAGTAGTGTGGATTGCATTGATTTATAAGCCAGAATTTCGCCGTGACTCCTCTGGGATTCAGAAGTGTGTAAGAATAAATCCTCGGAGATACATATGTAGTATTGCCTAAATCTCCAAGAGTTGTATTTTCTCAGATACACTATCATTTTAACTGACCGCAAGTGGGGTTTCTCAACCTGTATGATGGATTGTTTCCTTTATCCTCGGGTGGTTTTGGACCTTTATTTTTGGGTCTGCTCTACAAAAGGGAATAGCCACCAGGGACAACGCTGCCTCCTCTAATCCACCAAGTTCTAAATCTCCAGTATGATTCCAGTCTCGAAGAACAATACACCCTGGAGCTTAGGGAGCACTGAGAGAGATACAGAGAGATGGGGGATGAGAGAAATGGGAATAGAGAACTACAGAAGGGAGTTGAGAAAGTGAACTAAATCCTTTGTGAATGCAGAATACAGTGTTAAGAGATGGCATATTAAGGTTCAGTGGATGGGCTTTTTGGCTCGTGGAGTATTTTTCTATTGTAGCACTTGTACAAAAGCCTTTTTTATTCTATTGATGATGAATTGCATCAGTGCCTTTTCTCCCAGCATATCTGGAGGCTATGGTCCTTATCAATAAGGATCACAGTTTTAGCTGCTGTTTGGGGGTTTGGAAATATTGTTTAATTCACCTGTCAGATGTTTCAAAAAGGTGACTAAATTTCACTCTGGTGCGGGGAAGAGAGACGAAAGCTTAGAGGAAGACAAAAGAGAGACAAGAGACAGAGCTGGGAGGAAGAAGTGGAGAGACTTCTGAGAGAGTGGTATTTAGAGAAGACATGGAGCACAACTGCAACGTTACCCTGAAGTTGGCATTAGGCTCCTATGGAAAAGGACAGGAATCCCTTTAAACCCACCATCCTGCCTGGATCAAGAGAGAGCTGCTAAATTCCCTGTGGGTTCATCGAAGAAGAAGGAAAGATAAAAATAGGCCTCCTTTCTTCTGACAGGGAAAAATGTCCTGGGTTCAAATGAATCTCCACTGAAAAGTCCTCCCTCCAGGCACTGTTGCTGGAGCTGTGGTGGGAAAACTTTCAGCCTAAGAACCGTATCCTTCACTCTTTATATATATATTTTTTTCTTTTCTATTTCATTTTGAAGCACATATACCCTCACACAAATACCCTCAAGGTATTTGACAACTAATAGCTGACGTAAGCTGCTCATTTGATGCCGAAACTGTAGACTACATAAAAGTGTCATGATATTTTTTTTTCCCAGATCCAACAAGAGTTATTTTGAGTCTGATCTATTTATTTTTTCTATGCTACGATACTTTTACAGTGCATAAACGGTGCATTACTCATATTTTGTATACACAAAGGGTCAAAGGACGAACCCGCGGAGGATTGATCATCAGACTCGGCTTGTTGTTTTGGTTTTGCAGCCCTCGCCTTTATTGATTGGTTCAGTCTAAATACTTTCACATAAAACAGCAAAATAGCTCTTGCAAACCAAATCAGACAAAATTGTACAAAAATTAGCTGCTGAGCAAAGTCGTAATTTTAAACCTTTAACATCCGAGCCTGCAAATTTCCCCCTGGATTCTCTATGCTTATTTTGATTTCAAATTCAACATGCAAAATCTAACATTCATGTGCAGTTGCAGTGTTTTTGTTCACTAAAACTCTAAAATCAAAATCTATTTTTGGGTTTTTCTGCTATTCTTGTTTCACTGTTATTACACTCTTACAATACAGAGTAAATCAGCTACTTTGCCGGCTTCTGTAAGAGATGTCAGTAAAATTACCTTAATGACACCATATTTACTGTAAAGTGCAACATCTCAGCTCTCAGGAACCATTGGGATTTTTCTGATTGCACAAACCGTGACATAATTCAAAGACACATGTACAGACCTTTTGCCGATGATACGCTTGAAATTAAAGGGTTAAAGAATGAATGATCTATGATGATGTCTAATTTGTTTTCAGTTTTATTTAACTGTTTGCTTGGATGCAGTTCCAGTCTTAGACTGTACATAGAAATGGACAAAGCAACAAGGTCTCAGTGAGGCCAATGTGGAAGTGCAGAAAAGTGCAATACTCCAGACGGCCACAAGATGCTGGCTTCAAAAAACTCAATTCAAAAATCATGATTTCCACGCCTTAAATATGGTTGGTTTGATCAGACTCAAGTCTCATACACACTGGGTAGTGTCCTCAGGTTCAAGAGACAGACACGCCACCTTCCTTCTCCCTTCATGTCCAAATATGGTCACTTCTGGCTAAACGCAACCAACATGGCGAAGTTCAGACGCCAAACTCCTTGCTTCAGGATCCACAAACTAAACGGTGATGTCTCATTAGCTTCATCTATTCCACATACAGTCTGTGGTTTCAATCTGAAAGTTGATGTCAGTGATGTTGGTACAAGTGTTTTACTGTAGCGAGTCCACAAAATAAGTACTCCTTTAAAATAGATGGATTCTGTTGTGTCTGAGAGCTGATTAGGTTTGCACTCACTCAGAAGAATACAACATTAAATCTTTGCTTTAGTAAAATAAAACACCAAAACTGTTGTTGGATATGTTTCATGAATGTAAATGTGTTTATGTTAATATCTTACAAATAGGCTCCAGTGTTCCAACAGTCTGTAGTTTGGCATTTTGAACAGCTGCCATACGAGGAAGCAGTTGGTAAAAAATAAAAACACATATTCTGGTTGTAAATAATGTTAATACAGTGCATCAGTTAAAAGATTTTGATATTCCTATGGTCAGACCCAACACACAGTACATCGACTGTACGTAGCATCACAGTAAATGCGCCACATGTTTTCTACTAGAATGTAGCTCGCACATCATCAGGTTATTTAGTAATGAACTCAGCCGACTGTGGCTACCCTTAAAGCGCCTCATTACTCCCTGTAGATCATGACTTTATTATTGCCTATCATGTCAGAGTAAATGTGTGATATATGTGGTTCCAATATAACATAGTGAACTGTAAAGTAGCATTAATTTTGGTTCATTTTGTGTCAGAGATTGCAGCCAGCGAGCAGGAACTGTAAAACCCAGACACACAGAGAGAGAGAGAGAGAGAGAGACTGTGTTGAACTATATGGGTTTGTGTTGTTGTAAAGAGCTGCTGAGACGTTTGTATAAATTATTCAACCTTAATCCTCATTTTGAAATACAACAAACCCTCCGTGTTGGCAATAGGTCTTGCAAGTGATGCAGTTTGAGAGCAAGAATGGGGCAGCGATGCCATTATAATACTCTCGCAGGAACATTTTCTGAATCTGCAACCGCATTGAATGATGACAATGCTTTTACCCAACAGATCCACTCACTCCCTAAACAGCAGGGAAATGTGCAGCGGCAGGAGAATACCTGACGGTAATTTAAATGTGCCGCTGAATGAAGGTAGCTACCGGCTGTAAAACACCTGGGCATGCATTTCAGGTGTGCATTGTCCCGCTTGGTGCATAAGAACTTCCCCGCTTCGATATACAGTACGCAGGAGTGTGTGTTAATCTGTTTCTGTGTGGGTTCGACATTGTTTAAGAGCCCTCCATGAATGCACCTCTGCCATGAAAGTGAATAGTGGGGATTCTTTACTTAAGCAGGCAGCCTTTTGGCCCTTGAAATGCGCGAGCCTATTTCCCCATAATGACTCTACCATGTAGCAATCTCCCATGGGAGCCTCATTGCGCTCGCCTCGCTGTGCTTTACTAAACCACCCCCCCTCTACCCCTTTCACACAAGTGTGAGGGGAGTGAGTGTGCTATACAGTGCTATGATGAGTGAACACTGATGAGGGACAGTTATTATGCAGAGCTTATTATTCTCTCCCTGCACTGGGGGGGATTGTCAGTAGCGGCCGTGGCTATTCATTAATGCTATGAAATATGACCCGGCCCATCGCATGTGTGTGTGTGTGTGTGTGTGTTTTTGCCCACAGGGCCAAGCCAACAGATGTACACTGGAGCTTTTGAAGTAACTAGAACTCCTAATCATTTTTAAGACTTGCTGGACACGTTTACTTCTAGTTCTTTGTACTGCTTGTTCGCGCCGAGTGTTTTTCTTTTTCATCTTTAGACACACATGAAAAAGAAAGCGCTCCAGAAAATGTTAAATTTACAATCTTGCTATTACTTTTTATTGGTCATAATAGAATAACTCAAAGTGAAAGCGTCTATTCCTGAACACAACATCTTTGGAAAGCATTAAACAAACTTATCTCGGAGCAGATAGTTACCTCCAGGCTGCAGTCCTCCCATGCGACCACTGACTGGAGCTTTGTTTCGGTTTCCGCTCGCTGTATTTGTCCCCGTAGAGTCTTCTTTGTCATGCTAGTCTCACTCTAATACATTATTGCTTTGGATACTCATTATCCCAAACAGTGCAATTATAAATTGAACCTGATGGCACACACATTGTTAAAAAAAAAAAAAAGCATTAGTTAAAAGTTACCAACTGTGTCATTGTTATCTGTATAAATAATGGTGGATGGCTTATTATCGCCGTAAAACGCTGGCTCTTAATGAATTTTTTGGCAAACATTTGCACATCTAGCGGAGCAACATTTTCATTATTCATTTCAGTTTCTGGCCGTTGTAAGTTCTGTATTCACTCTCGTGGACTCTGGGGTAAAAATCTCAAAATCAGCAAGTTGGTAATGTTGCCTCAACAAGAAGAAAAACAACACAATGAGAGCTGTGAAAGTCAACCAGAGCAGTAAACCTGTAGTTCAGGAAGCCAAAACAATTAGCTGGAAGTTACTTCAAATCTCTAGAGGATGGAGTGAAAGCGCAGAGCACGGGGATGCTGTGTTTTCTCAAATAAAAACTGGTAGTCAATTAAAAACCGTGTGTCTAATAACGGTGCACACTATAGTCAGTGTGGACAAATAATGGATGGATGCCAAATACAGGCCAGGTAGAAAACAGGGGTGAATTAATTAAACATTGTGTGTATGTGAATATTTCACAATAAAAGCCAGGTTAAGGAATTAAGAGTTTCAAAACAAGGGTTCATACTAAAATACAACTAACTAACTAAAGTTGTCAAATAGAAAACATTAGAAATAAAGGTCAGATACTGTTTTCAGTTTAGTAAATAAAGGCAATAACAGGTAATTTCCTTTGAGTTTATCACTGCAAGTACTGTATTTTCCTTTATATATTTAGTTTATTACCATATTTTCCAGACTATATACAGCTACTTTTTCCCGATGCTTTGAACCCTGCGGCTTAAACACCGGTGTGGCTCACGTATCGGCGGCACGAAGCTTGTTAGCTTTTTACAAGCTAGCAAGCTCCGTTCCGCCGATACATTTAGCCTCGTCACATCAGACCCGGTCAGAGTGGACCACATGAAAGTGTTCGAATAAATTCAATAGTGGTTTATAGACAGGTGCTTAATAGTCCGGAAAATACGGTAAATTAAAAAATGTAGCATTTTTTTAGCATGTGATTAAAATGCGATTAATCGCGATTAATTAATTACAAAGCCGCTAATTAATTACATTTTTTTTCTAATCAAGTCCCACTCCTAATTATTTCTTTTCCTCCAACTAATCTATAAAAACCCAGAGGACGTGATGTTTTCCAGCAATTCAGAGGAAAAACTAAAACTACCTCCTCACCTCAGGATTTTAAAAAAGTGGTATAAAGACCTTTTCAAATGTTATCTTATGAGTAACAGCAAGTTCAGTCTGACATGCTGCGTCACAATCTGACAATGATCTATTGTAAAATCCCACAGATGACCGATATGTCACCATTTCTTTCCTTATCCGGCCTTTAGCCGCCTGACAGTATGTTAATAAAAAGCTATACACCGGGGGTGACGTCAATAAAGTCGTCTAGACTTGTGACACAGCCACTACTCTGCTTTCTGGTTGGTCTGATCTCTCAGGGTGATATCTTAAAGTGACAGACCTTGACTGTCTGGCTCGCTGACTGATGCTCAAAAGCAGCCATTAAACCAAACTGCTCACACAAGGGGAGACACACACCAACAGACAAACACACATCCACCACCTCCCTCGACTCCCTGTCTCTGTTTTTTACTGCGCTGACCGTGATTGAGTGTGACAGTGCCGCGTCTTGACCGTGGCGATGCTATAATTATCTGTGATGTCTGTTGGTGCAATTGGAGAAGGGGGCCGGCGGCATCCACACATCACTAGAGCACGAGCCCTCTGGCCGGCACGGCACATACCGGGCCATAAATAACCACAAGGAGAGAGAGGAAAAGGGGAGACGTAAAAGGGAGGCAGAGGTCAGAAAGATAAGAAAGCAGCTCGAAAAGTGATAAAAGCACAACAGGCGGTTTTAGGTCAGCACCGTAAAGTCCAACAATGTTTGAATGCAAAACAAAAGATCCAGGTTATCTGAGCTGCATCTGTTACCTGCAGCATTGTTGGATCAATCTGAATCACAACCGAGCAGAGAGAGACAAACACCAGGTGATGAGGCGCAGAGGATGTGAGGAGATCAAAACTTTGAGACGTGGAGGTGCTGAGTGATTCGCCAGCTGGACCCATGCGTGCCAGCTCATAGTGCGAGACATGACGGTGACATGTGAGCTCAACTTTCTCCACGGGCAACTGTGATCAAATGTTGCCCTGCGGTACAATGATCTCACCGTTGCCACCTCTGAGAGATGATGCAAACAGGTTGGGAGCATTTCGACCAACAAACATGATGCTGATGTCTTTGAAAAATGCAAAATTTAAGGGGTAGTGGTTTATCCCAGAGTGAGCAGCCGTGGCATGGAGAAGCTAAAAAAGCCACAGATGCTATCCTTATCTCTTCAAGGCAGAGGTGACAAGATAAACTGGGAAATAATAGGCGAGCTATTCAAAGCCATCGTGGAGAATTGTCCTTGAGCTCAAGACTATGTCGGCACATTCGGGGCTGACTACAGTGGATGCAAAATGCAGAAGGTGATGTGGAGGATGTGGCTGCTCTTACTCCAGGTTTTCAGAAACAGGATTCATGTCTTGTGTGAATTTATGTTGACATCCTGCACCAAACAGTCCCACCAAAGTAGTCTAATTTTGGAGGTGTCAGAGCTGCGGCGGCATGGAGTTTACAGCTCGATCATGATCTCATGGAAAGTATCCGAAACGAGACTAAACAACAATTCATAAATCTGCACTTTAGCTTTTGCTTTAACAGAAATATGCTGGACGCTGCCTGCAGGAGAAGCCACAGAGCGTGACCGTCCAGGACAACCTCATGTCAGAGTGAAGGAGGTGTCATGGCTGCTGCACTGCTTCCTGTTGGTGAGTCTGTGTCAGCCTCAGGGTTACAGTGTTATTGTCTCTGATGGAGACTTCTCCCATCATAATGTGAAGTTTCCTGATTACTCCTGAAGTGAGATGCACCACATCCTCACCCTGCAACAAACAACATCCAGAGAGGTTCAGCTGTGCAGCTAACAGAGGACGGCGGCAGGTGATACTCGGCCCCCTCCAAACAAATTCGAGACTCTATTTACATCCACAAGCTAAAAAAGTATCTCCCAGTGCTGCTGTCCAGACGGAGATGTTATCATCTCATGGTCAACACATCTGAACGATTGTTTAGTCTGGGAGATGAAACTGGAGTTTGAAGACAGTGCTGATGTCAGAAATCATTATTATAACCTTCATTACCTTCACCGAGGTCCATCACGGCCAGGACAGCGCTGCAGCTGGCCTCTCCCAGCTCATTGGACGCCACGCAGGTGTACAACCCAGCATCTCTCATGTGGCAGTCCCGTATCCACAGCCCCCCCGAGTCCTGGGCCTCTGATGGAGGAAGGAGCTCGTCGTTGTGGTACCAGGCCAGAGAAGGTTTCGGAGATCCCGACACGGACACCCTCAGCCGGATGTCGCAGCCCGTTCCCACTGCTGCTTTACGCAGTTTACGGTTGAAAACAGGAGCTGCGGGCTCTTGCGTTTTCATCCCGCTGTCTGGAGGGTCACCGGCGATCTTGGCCCTCTTGGACGGGATGTTGAGCGAGGGACTGGACCCGGGGCCCTCTGCCATGTTGATCACTTCACAAACTGTACTTTCTTTATCTGGTGGTGCACCGAGGACTCAAGGCGAGCTGCATTTACTGAAGGCGTCCTCTGAAAGCCTCCATTGGCTCTGTGGGCTCACCGGGAGTGCAGAGGGGGTTTGAGATGTGCTGCTGCACCAGGGACTGAAAAACACACCAATCAAAGCATTGAGGAAAGAAAACACAACAGGGATTAAAACCTTGAAAAGGCCTGTCCTCCAGGTTCCCAAGTCAAGGGGAACTACAGCTTTGTCCAGCCTCACACACCGGCTACAAACTGGAGGCTACATATTTTTTCAAGGCATTGACAAGGGCAGTCTAACTTAAGACACTATTGAGTTGCATTGTGGAAAGTGTAGAAGCTGGAGCAGCAGCTAAAGCACAATCAACTGACAGTTTTATTAAATTATAGTTTGGTTTATACTGGAGAAACATGCAGTAATTACTCAATAAAAAACAATAAATACTCACAGAACTTGTGTTTCATACTCCACCAATACACTGCCTAAAATAGCCTTTGACTGATAATAGAAAGCAATGCAACTTACCTCACTTTTGCCACTAAAGCCGAAAGGAATCCCTTTGGACATCCCCGCAAAGTCCAAGTTAAGGTAACAAGATCCATGGAGCAAAATATTTCATCTCAAATCATTTGCTGAAGCCCGTGTCTCTACGTGTCCTTTAGTGAGCGCCGGCTGAAGGTGTAAGTCCACTGGAGATCATGTAGCATTAGCAGCCACTGCCATGGTCCCTTTCAACAGCTTGAACCCTAGTGAAGAGGGAGGGGGAGGGAGAGGGAGGAGAGGAGATCCTTTTTCCTAAATGTCAAGCTACTACTTCTTAAAAACTACACTTTTAACCTTTTTCGGCTGCTGAGGAGTGAAACCACCGGTGTTATCTGCCTCCGTCTCTCCCCATGTCACTGCTGCAACCCCCCAGCTCCCTCAGGTTGGGAGCGACAGCTGCACCGCCACTGATAGGTCACATTTCTCAGGCTGACATGTATGACCTATTCTCTCTCTGACACACTCACACATGCAGCGCCCACTCACTTCAGGCCCTTTAGATAATATTATCAACCCAAATGTCTCCCAGAAAGACAGGGACAGCATGTGTGCGACAGTCGCTATAAAAAGAAAGTCTAAGAATACAGACTCCAGTGACGGCAATTATATAACAATACAATATATATAAAGTTATTTTGCACTGTGTTTGGAGTACAAGCGATCAAGCACCCTCTGCATTAGTATCAGTGTTTATTTGTTGCACTTTAAGGACGTCGATGACTCTTTTCTTTGTGGAAATGTTGAGGAACCTTGATCTGCTGACACCTCTCTCCCTGCTACTGTAGCTAATGGATGACTGAGCTTGAAAGGGAGCAGATTTGCTTCAGATCACTTCATCCTTATTTTTTATTTATTTTTTTTGTTGAGTTTGACTCTCAGCAGCTGTTGCTGTGGCGACAGGCCCTGAAAGATTATTTGTGAGAAATGCAACAATGAAACAGAAAAGTGTGAGGAGTACTGCCAAGGACATGGAGTTATGATGTTAAATACATTTCTTAATAACTCTGGAACATTTGATACATGTTACATAACACAAGATATGTTCAATGCCATTCATTGAAAGATGTCAGAGACTCAGGTGTGCAGAGTTCAGGCCTAGAGACAAAGCACACTTGAAATAATTTGAGAATTAACTAAAGTGTCAATAAAATATGCAGCAACATAAAGAAAATACACAATATTACTGTATACTATTCTCTTATTATGGTTTCTAGCCCACTACTGAAACAAAATACCTCACATTAAATATGCTTTATTACAATTTTCTTTGTAATTCTTGCTTTATAAGTGCTCATCTTTCATGAATAATTGTATTTATACGCTATGAATGCAGTAAAATATCACAGGTTTTACTAAACATGAGTTTTTTGGTGATTTGTGACGATTATCTGACCAAAAACATTCAACTCTCATGTCTGGTGATGTGGTGTTTTAACACCCTCTTCTGGTAAATACATTATAATGATACTTTCAGATTGTGTCTTATACTTTATAAAATCCCACGTAAATAATAATTTTTTTTTTAAAAAGTCCTTTAAATTTAATTGTGTTGCTGTCACAGACAAACATCGTCACGTAAGTAAAACAGGAAGTGAACAAAGGGTAAATTACCTCATTGTGTCTTGCTGCTGTTGTTTGTTGTTGTTGTTCTCAAGAGTTGCACGAAGGTTTATTAATAACATGAACTGTGGTTTAGTTTAATTTAATCCACTCAAAAATACATAGCACCGCGCTAAATGTTGAATATTTTATGGTTTCTACCTGTGCTCGTCCTGCTGGATGTGCTGTAATTACACCTCGTGGCCACAGGGGCCGCTGTTCTGCAGCAATTAAAACGACTCACATTAAATATCATGCATTTTTATCCGCTTTGAGCGATAAATTGTATGATTTTCCACCAGAAAAGGCATCTTGATTTATTTAAAATCTTTATTTTCCTATTGAAAAAATAATCTTCTGAGTATATAACTCATTTTTGATCAGGAGAAGGGTTTAATTTTTCCAGATTTTCAAGATTTGGTCCAATCTGATACATAAAGTCCAGTCAAATTATGGAGCCCAATTTATTGTAGGAATATCAAGGCTCAACTAAACAAACTCACACTTACTATTAAACACATGGTGAGCTGGAAAAAACAGGTAGACCTTAATATAATATTTATTTAATTTAAGAAAAATCCCCAAGAAGGATTCAAGGCTGGTCTGATAAGGAGATTTTCTCCAGCAAACAAAGACAGTCTTGTGTAGTAGGAAAACAGGTGTGTGTGTGTGTGTGTGGTTTCGCTGCTATGATAAAACATTCAATTCAAAGCCCCAAATCTAAATATTAAAAAATATATAAAGTGTTTTGTGTGCTTTCTGCTGCATGTGATAATAAAGTCGGAGGATTCGAGAGTAGATTCTGAAATTACACTAACTTCAATCAGCCTGTGCTTTACAATGTAACTAAACCAACCCAAATCAAGCAGAAAATGCAACATTATCTCCTGCTACTGTGTGAAACAGCTACAAAAAGCCATAATACAACATCCTCTCCTCCAAGGCCATCTCCTTTGCTATCTTTTATTGTGTGTGCCAGCAGCAGAACATTTTCTGTCCTCGCAGATTCACTCAGACCCAGAGCCAAAACAAATATGTGTGAGAATCAGGAAAGTCACAGGAGAGGAACCATTTTCTGCAGCTAACTGTAAAATCACCGCTTCATCGAACCAGGAAACATAGTCAGAGCTTCTTTCAGGATTTCTTTTTTTGACTGGAGTGGTTATTACACAGTGTGGTCATGGTGTCCTGTGCTGCTGGCTTCATCCTGGGCCTGTTGTGGATCCACAGTTTGGGAGAGGAGCTGCCTCGGGGGGCGGTGCTGTCCTGGTTCAGGGAGCGGGTTCTGGAGGACCTCGGGCTGGAGGAGCCCCCTCTGGCTGCAGTGCAGGGTCCTGATGTGGACGTGGGACAGCCAGGGACGAGGCACATGCACCACAGGGTCCCCAGGACTCGTAGGACAGCAGCGTGGGACGATCATCAGAGCAGTCAGGAGCAGGAACCATGTCAGATGATCTTATTCCCCAGTTCAGGTGAGAAGCTTCGGATATATAAACCAAATAACTAAACTACTACATATTATGAAGTATTCATTCATATTTTTACATTGAATTAACTCAGATTTGTGCATTGTGTGGATTTTGTTGATCTTCCAGCAAATTCACAACATGTGAGCTGCAGATATGAAACAAAAAAAGACAAAAAGTTGCAATTTTCCATTGATATATGAACTGGAAGTAGGAAAACAAACACTTCCAAGTAGAGGTGTGTGTGTTAACTTGTAACCTGTGCTCTTCAGTAACTATGACTCCTTTTCCAGACTCCTCCTGTTCCCGCTCTGACTCCGCTGCAGGAGAAACCACCGACAACTTCACCTACCACTTCCGGTCCTCCATCAAAGTCCACGACACCGCAGTCACATCTGCACACTTCTGGTTCTTTGCAGGAGAAGCATCTGCAGACAACTCCTCCTCAACTGCCCCGCTCTTCATCCTCACACCAGCACAGCAGCTCCTTCAGGCCGCGGAGGCTCCATCAGAGTCCAGCCCTGATGGATGGACCACCTACCACCTGGATCAGAGTGTGCTGGCCTTTGTGGCCGAGGGTCCTTTTCTGCTCCAGGTCCTGTGTCCGGCCTGCCAGTGCCACGCACATGAACCCGACAAGACGCCCTTCCTCCACCTCCAGGTCCAGCCTCGAGGTCCTGTGCGTCTCCCCCGCAGCGCACCAATCACCATCCCCTGGTCTCCCTCTGCCGTTGACCTCCTCCAGAGACCCTCTCAGGATAAACCCGCACACAGCGATTGCCGCCGAGCCGAGATCGACATCAGCTTCGAGGAGCTGGGATGGGGCAACTGGATCGTCCATCCCAAGGTGGTGACGTTTCACTACTGCCACGGGAACTGCTCGGCCGGGGACCGAGCCACCGCCATGCTGGGCATCACTCAGTGCTGCGCCCCCGTCCCGGGGACCATGAAGTCCCTGAGGATCACCACGACATCTGATGGAGGGTACTCATTCAAGTATGAGACCCTACCCAACATTATACCTGAGGAGTGCACGTGCATCTGAGGAAAACATTTACTGCACTTTAGTTATTTTTGATTTTATATTAACTTCTAATCTTTAAATTGTGCACAACCCCTTTAAGACTTAATGTGCAGTTTCACATCTTAGAAATTACAAAATCAAGTTTATGTGATATTCAGCTGTAATCTGCAAATAAAAGTTGATTTTTTTGTGTTGTTTCTTCCTCTTATGTCCTTTAGATGGCGCTGTAGGCTCACTGTAAAACCACGATTTCACAACAGCCCATTTAGAAACCATCCAACTTGAAAAAGTGTCATTTAATAAATCAAATTTTACAATGTAACAAATTCTGTTGGAAGAGAGATGATTGATTAAGAGACCAAACCAAATCGTTCAAATATATTTATTTACTCTGAAGACAAAATAATCTCTACAGTTACAAAAAACTACAAAACTTGCAATAGAAAAAAAAACAAAGTATAAACCATTGAAGGAGTACCATATTCAAAGTGGAATGTCGTACCTGGCAACAAGTAGCAAAAACATGGAAGTGAGATGATTACAATACAGCATCAAACAGCTCTTTGGCGTCTGTAGTTTGTGTGTTTTCCAGCCACAGACAGAAAAAAAAAAAAAACTGACAGGCGATGAAAATGTTTGAACACTGAAAGCGATTGATCAGAAGTCTCATGATGAACTGCAGATTACATGTTTACATTGCACCAGGCTGTGCGTCAGACAACTGTCATCCTTTCCTTCAGCTGTGTGTGTGGGGATTTTTTCTTCTTCTTCTTCCCTCATGATGCACAAAGGCATCCATGTTTCAGCACAAAAGTGGTGGTGCATGTCAAGGATGGAAAATATGTCTCACCAAAGAAGAATGTAAATTAAAAAAAAATAAAAAAATAGAGAGACAAGGATGGAGTTTCACTGTTGACGGTGGCCCAGGACACAGAGGTTTCCAGCTGGTTCGCACAAACCCACAAAAAGTCTAATTATTTTTCTGCAGTGACGAGGGTTGTGAGGAAGTTTTGTGGCTAATTTAGGGAGGAGTGACATCTACAGCTATGTTCAAATAAAAAAAAAAATCATTTCAAATTGTACAAAAATGATTCTTGGAAAATTCCTCTGAACATTTCCTGTCAAATTAACAATTCAAGCATTTCCCAGGTAAATATTTTGGCCGATTGGAGTAAATATACAGGCTTCAAATATATGTCAAAGCATTTGTGAAGTGGTGCGACTTCTGACTGATGAATAATCCCAAATCTGTTTAAATTAATTATGACTCATGTAGCTCAGGTTAAGCCGCCCTTGCTGCAAAAAAAAAAAAAAAAAGAGAAAACACGTCACTGCACACGCTCCAAAAATGACATAACCCAAGGCTGTGTTGTTTAAGATTCTCTCCGAGGCCAACAAGCCTCAACAAAGTGAGACATTAACATTCAGCGACAGTTTTTATAAAACCAGAGCTTCTCCTTTTGTGAGAAGACAAAGTAGACTCAGCCGGAGGAGTTTGAAGCTCGCAGTAATCCGTACAAGGTCTTAAATGGACGAGGATTACCGCACGGCCACAAGAAAGAGTGGGCAAAAGAAAAAAGGGGTGTCGACGAGGTTGGGATGTAGGTCGGCGAGCGGGAACTCAAGATGTGGCAGGCTTTCAAGTTTAGAGTCGTGGAGATGAACCGTTTGTCACAACACAGCTCGGTCAGCACTTCTCTGCTTTTGACTGACCCCTAATACTGAAAGGCACATTTCTCTCATCCACACACACACGCATACAAACACACACACACACACACTTTGGTCTCCCTCAGTGGTCTGACTGCATTCCCATATGTGCTTCCCCCATGTGTTTAAGGCCAGTAGGAATGAAGGACAGACGTTTGAGGCAGGAAGCACGCTCAGGCATGTATCCCTAAGAGAGGACGAGATACAACAGCAAGATTCAGCTCAGTTCAAACCTGCACTTTTTATATTCATACTTCTGAGGTCAGACCTCAAATAACTCCAACTAAATCTGACGTAGAGGTTGAGAAATGTCTCGTAAAATTAATTTATGAAGCAGAAATGTCAAATACTAATGTGTGTTCTGTGAAACCTGAACAGAGAAAACTGTTAAATACAAGGCACACAAAACACCAATAGGAGAAAAATAAGGTACAATAAATGGAGGTATATTTACAACTACTTCCACAAAACTACATTTAAGAGGCGAGCAGTACTTCTTTTCAATCACGTTGCCATAGTAACATGAAGATTTCAATTTCTTGTGTTCAGTTTTAGTCTAAAATCTAAATAATATCTTTATTTTTGGCTTATATAAAGTTAGTCGTCTCGTCTTTACCTTTCTCGCTCGCCTCTCCCTGCTTCTCT
>OOFC01014472.1:0-19153 GCA_900323345.1 Pseudochromis fuscus
GCACTGCAGATGATACCCACAGTGCACCGCGCGTTTGTCGGTGAAAACAAACGCCATTTTCTCGTGTATTTGCCTGTGACAAGCAGATAAACTTTGCAGAAAATCATGCCAAGCAGTTGTTGCGCGGTTGGATGTCCCAACCACGACATGATGGAGACTAAGCTTTCCTTTTATACTTTTCCCACGGACACAGAATGACAGAAAAAGTGGGTAAATGCTGTGAAAAGAGTAGAAATGGATGGTTCTGAATGGATTAAATCAACTTAAATTTAATTAAACAAAGCCTTGTTATTATCACTTCGTCAGCATTACAGCTAGTTATCAATCTTATATACTGAGTACTGATTAGAATAGAGTATGCAGATCTGAATAACTTATATTTTAAACATTATAACACATCTTAAAACTTAATATAATTGATGAAAAATCTATCTGGGGTGTCAATGAGATAGGTGTCCAGGTCGCCGTACTCCATTTCTGGCCATTGAGTTGGGTCGTTACTCCAAGTGCCTCTTGGCTGTTTGTCAGGACAGTCATCTAAAGTTAGACCAATTAAGTCCAATTTGCGTTTATATCGTACTTTTGCATCTGCAGGCAGGTTGTTATAGTAGTCAAAGGACATTTCTAAATAATGTCAAATCAAAATAATCTTCAGTAATCAAATGACAACCACCCAAAGTCCAATGTTTTTCTATGGGCGGAAAGTTTGTTTTCACCGTCTTGACCGCCATTTTGACCTGTGACGTATTTTGTGACGTAAGCCCGGAATTGTGAATACAAAAAATTTATTTTACCACCTTAGATGCTCGCCCATTGGAGTACAATGACGTCAAACAGCGACGTCAAATGACAACTGTTGGTACAGGTGGACCACCACACAAGCAGCAACAGGCTCCCATCGAGAGGTACTCGGCAGCAGTGTCATACGACAAAACGTTATAAAGAAATAACGGATGCAACGGTGAATCGTGAAAACGGTGAAAAGTGTGGAAACAATCTAATTCACGTGCTTGACCTGCGTTAGATCCTACCAGGTCTAAAGCACTTTTACAAGACAGCACATATGCAAATATTTAAAAATAATTTGTTAGACATGTTTGTTTATTGCTCTTTATTGGTCTGTTAAAGGTTGTTTAAAATGAAAGTATTTAAATTCAGTCTTTTTTGAATTTCTAATTTTTCAGACCTTATTTCGAATAGGTTAAAAAAACTAATCAATAATTATCGATAACGACTGATATGAAACACTTATATTGTGATACATTTTTCAGCCATATCGCCCAGCCCTAAATGGACTGCACTCATATAGCACCTTTGACACTAAGGTGCTATATAAGTCCAGTCCATTTAATGGAAGTGTATTGAACTCACCCTCAGGAATTGCATTAAAGTCAGAATTAAGGTCAGAATATGGACCAAATTAGTTGTAAGTACAGGTTGCACAGAATTGCATAGAATTAGGAGGAGAGACTGAAGCATGGTCAGGCCGGCTGAAAAATCTACTGATTGATGATTGCAGGTTGTAGAAATGGACCCAGTGTGATTATATTCAAAATAGACTTCACTCTGTTGGGCAGAGTTCTCATGAAACAGATTTTAAAATTCTGAACCCTGAGAAGTTGGTTCAGGAATATTTTTTGGTTTCACACAGACCTGTGTGTGCTTTAGGAGGTGTCGGTCTGTACAAAAAACTCACCAATCCAGCATTGATATATATTAATACATTTACTTTGAATTTAACAAAAAAAGAAAGTATGCAAAAAATCAGGTGTTGGTGGTACGTGGTGAAAAGTCAGGAGACAGTCAAAGTCAGAGGACTTCAATCTTTGGGGACCATGACTGTCTGCACGAAGCTTCAGAGAAAAGCATTCAGCCGTTGGAAATATTATAGGATGACCAAACTGACTGGCAGACAAACATCTTCATCCCTATAGCAAGACTGGAAAAAAAAAAAGGACTTGATGCATTCACTGAAGCACATTTGCTTCCATTTCCACATTAATACCGTCTCCCTCTCTCACTCTTCAATACATCCAGAACAATGTAGACATGTTTGTAAGGCCATGGCTTTGTCAGTACATACTCATCGCAGGTCAGATTAAGAGCTCGCTCTCCCACCTACTTTAGGACAGTATTCAATAGGAATAATAGTACCAGTATATTGACTACTATTTTGACCCATACTATGAACTGAGAGTGCAACATCCCTGATCTAAGTAATGTAAATAAGCCATTTTTCAATATAATACTCGTTCCTTTCAACCCCTCCTGTGTATCATCTATCAGTAAGGACCACATACAAAAAAGCATGTTAAGAGCTTCAAAGCTTTTTGTATGCATACATATATACATACATACAGACATACATACAAACACATATATACACCACAGTTTTCAAAGACAGGATCCTCTGATCTTGTTTTAATTTTATATTCTTTGGGTAAAACTCAGAAAATAGAAAAAGTCTTGAATTGCAACCACAGTGATCTGCACTGTTCCAAATTGTGATTTTGATTAAAAATCAAAATTCATCATTCATCCCTACACTGTGACCATGAGGTGCAGAGGTTGGGCACTAAGATCTTTACTATATCCTATTCTAGAAAACTGTATATCTGTATGTGAATGAGGAAGATGAACCTATAAGTAATCTATTTAGACACATGCAAATTGCAAAAGAGTGTGACAACCTCCCTCCTACTTTTACTGTTTAATACAGAGTAAAGCAGTTGCAGTAATAGTAGTAGAAGCAGTACTACTCCTCCAACACAAAGAACATTACATCATAACTTGGGTTGCCAACATTAAAATACATTAAACCTTAAATCTTTGGCACAATACGTAAAGTCAATCTAGGACAGACCCTCTCAGACAGAGTCAGAGAAAAGATCTCTAGACCAATTGCACGTCTGGTTGTCGTCATCAAAGACATAATTGTTAGGTTCATTAAGACTCCCCTCATCAGCTGTTTTGCTGTCACAATTCCCTGTTTGTCCCGGGTATTTGTGTGATGATGTGAGAGTTTGTTCCAACAGAGCTCTTTTACAATTACCTCTGTGTCGGTGCTGCTCTTCACACGTTTTACCCAAATCACTGCTGCTCTTATCTGTCCGCCTTCTCCTTCGCAGCATCACACCCGGTTGTGTTTTACCAGCAGGAGTAGGGGGAACAATTACGTCATTGTCCTCATAATCACACACAGTCACATTACAAACACTTGAGATAGATTTGTGGTGAATAATTCCTGTTGTCCCCTGGTTCAGTGTCTCTGTCTGCACACCCAGGTGCTGCTGGGCCTTCACATCGTTTTTGCGCTTGTCTTGTGTTGTGAATCTCCTCTCTGGGGTTCGTTTGTCCCCGAGTCTGCTGGGTGTAATGCTCCACACTGAGTTTTCTTTTGTGGACTCTCTGTCACCCCGGAGCAGCTGAGTCCTCAATATACAAAGACCAGAGGATGATTTATCTGTCTTCTTACTGTCCTTTTCATGCAGTTTTCCATTAAAAGCTCCAGAATCCTGATTGTCAAGCTGTGAACTTAGATTGTTTGCCAAATTTCTGTACAGAGAGGCAGATGACCGTGACACACTGTCTAATTTTACAATGGGTGTCGACTGAGAGGGAGGAACAAACTCAAAATCTAGTGGAATTAAACTCTCCCTGTTATTACTGATTTTTCGTTTCTGTTTGTCTGGTGTTGCCTTTATGACATTAGCGTCCTCATTCCTCAGGTGCTGTTTGTCTGGCTTGGGAAAAAATGGGCCTGCTACTGCGTTCATGCTGCTCATGAGCGAGCTATTGAATAGGTCCGCTGAACAGTTGTATGTTTCCCTTTCAAGCTGCTCCTCTTCTTCAACAGAACAAGCCTCCTCATCCTCATGGTTACATTCATGAGAGCATCTGGCTTGACTCCTGTTTATGCTTTCAGCTGCGTTATTGCATACCCGGTTGGATATATCACACCTGCCGCCTCCATCTGAAGCGTTATTAGTGACATCCAGTAATATCTGTGAATGGCTGGACGTTTTCTCGGTGTTCCTCTGTTGAGCACATGTTGACTTTGTGATTTCTGGGTTTTCTGTTGCCGTTTCTTTCTGATGATGTTTATTTAGACTTGGCTTTGTTTCACTAACAATATCCAATGATTTGTTTCCTTCACATAAATACTCTGTAAGACTCTCAGAAAAAGGTAAATCCTCCCAAGCCAATGAGTCTGACAAAAATGTTCTGGTGAGCTGTCTGACAGAAAACTCCCCCTCCTTGCAGCTGGCCCCTCTGTGGTGAGGCTGGGAGGGACCAGACCAGGTGCTCGGGTTTAAGCTGTTTACAACACATTTTTTAAGAGGAGAGTTTGGATGTGTGGAAAATGATGGAGTATGAGAAAAACTGTGCTCTAAAGGGAGAACAGGTGCTCTCTCCTCTGAGAGTGTCTGACTCCACAGGCAGTCTCTCTGTGCAGGATGTGGTGTTGTTCTCTTCTCTGACTCTTTGATGCTCTCATCTCCACTATCCTGTGTGCTGCAGCCTTCCTCCTGCTCGGCTGAGGACGTAACGACTCCTAGTGATTGTTGCCATGGAGGAGTGGGAGTAAGGGTGCAGTCAGGTCTAGAGTAAAAACAACAAACAGTATGTGAACACTCTGTCCAATCAAACTACCCAACACTGGACATAACTGCTTATATTTGTAAACATAGCAAAAAAATCTGGAAAAAAAAGAAAGGCTCACTAGTCAAACTGATATGCTTATAAAAAAAATCTGGTGTTTACTATGACTTTAGATTTTTCTGAGTCTGAAAAACTTCTATTTACTTGCTGATTTCTTGTGCTCCCAAGACAGAAAGCATCATAAATTCATTACCTTGAGTGGGACAGAAGACCAGAGGTAGACAGTGTGACATTATTAAAGCTGCTGGTTGGAGAATGACCAGGAAATATCAGCAGGCTTGTGGCTGGGGGTCTGGCCTTGCTTGGATCCCCGGGTTGGTGTTCATATTCTGAAGCTTTCTGAAGAAGAATCCGGTAATAACTGACCACAGTGCAGCCTCCCAGGCCCACAGCTTTGGGAAGAATGATTTGAGTGGCAACAAACTGGACAGCATCCTTACTGTTGGAGCTACTTGGAACATGCCCTCCCAACCAAGGTTCACTGTTTGGTTCATATATCTGAAAGACATAGATGATTTTTACATAACCAATTGAAAATCCAAAATCAGAAAATGGAAACAATTAGTTATTTTCTTATTAATATATGAATGGGGTGTTTGTTTATTGTAGGATTTAACAAGCAAATAAACTATGAAATGGAACTGAGAATATTCTGGCACTTAGGTAGCTAGTGCTTATATAGCCTATCAATCACTCAAAGAATACTAATAATTTATTCAGAAAAAGTCCCTATCACATTGTACTTGATACAGCAATAGTGTCAAGCACAGATACACAGAATGACATAAACCAAAGTCCAGTTAATAGTCCCTCATAGTAGTATTTACATTTGAACAAGATATCCAATACACAGTCCTACATTTACCTTTATGCCAAAGATGAAATGTCGGCCAATGAAACAGTCCTCGACAGCCTTCCCCAGCAATGTGAGTTTTGTTGATGGTCCAACTGGTCCATCTGAGTTTTCCACTAACCTACACAAACATAGACACAATCACATAGGTGCAACTCAGTTCGTGTGTTATGAAGAGGCTCCAAGTTGATTATTTGAAAACAATAAAAGGTAATTCTCTATACTCACCTCTGTAATCCAGTTGCATGAATGCCAAAGAACTGATTCAAGCTGTTTCCAAATACTGTTACACGAAATATGCACGTGTCCCGGGCCACCCTCAGCGAGAGACGGTATCTATATTCAACCTGTTCCCTCAGACACCTGGAACCACATCTGGAGCATCTGTATCTGTGGTGAGTCGACAGAACAAGACAGATGAGGATGTAAACACGTCTATAATGAGTGGAAGGGAAGGAAGCGATTAATTTTCAATTTGAAGCTCACTCAAAAACAGCCCTCATTTCAATACACTTGGCACTGCGACCTAGAAAAGTACTTGTAATGATTTTACACAGTGAAGTTTGTGGAGTGATTTCTTTTAGACCCACTGCTTCCGGATCAGAACCAAAACAAAAAAGTCATTGGAGTCGGTTCGTTGTGTATTTACCTCGTTGTGTCCTGTGGTTCAGCATCGATCTTTGCGAAACAGCTTTTGCAGCACGGATAAAACACGCTGGTATCTTGCAGAGACAACACAGCACAGTCCACCAGAGCCCGTCTGAACGACATCGAGTCTACGAGAGATCGAGCTACAGAGTTACAGACATTAGGCTGTAGCTAGCAGACTAACCTCAGGCTAAGTAAGACTTCTCAAAACACGTGATCGTATTTTTGACTTAATGTAACAGAATTCATACAGACAACTATTACAAGAGACAGAAAAAATGAAATTAAATAAAATACATAAACGCTAATTTCCTTTTTAACTTCCCATGGCTGTGCAAACAATTGTTAGCTAACTTGTAAACACAATTTTCTTCTTCTTGCTTTTGGTGTTGGCTTTTTGGCTGGTGGGTGCATTACCGCCACCTACTGGAGTCTACGTGAAACTGGAGATTTACGATAAATAAAACTAAATTCTTCACAGAAATGTACAAATTATTTCAAAGATTTTATCAACATGCTTTCCCCCGTTATTAGAGATAGCTGCTAAAGATGCACAGCATAAAAAAATGTGTATTTCTGTTTGACTCTCACAGTTTAAACCGTGTAAACCATGAATATTTCTATTGATGATAGATACGTTATTGAGGGAGGAATTCCAAATCAGTGTCTGAATTCTGTGTTATTCTAGGTAATACTACTGAACATCAATTTTTTAATGCATAGCCTCACTGGTGACATGTTTTCATTGCTTGATGCAAGAATATAAACAATGTCGACACTGCGCCTGACAATAGTTGTGCAAAAATAGCCATTAGACCAGAATTAAATGTAAGAACATGTCAGAAACACGTAGGAACATTCTATATGATGTACAAACGTTGCTTAATTGTGAGAAAATTGTTGTGTTTGTTTTCCTTCTAATCTTGTAATATCCCCTTGCCTTTATTTTTGCTTCTTTGTGTTGACACTGGCACAGTTTTTAAACCTCTAAAGCTCTATAGTCATCAAGTACAAAGCAAGACAAAAACTCACAAATACTGCATTGTATACCAGGACTAACTAACTGGATCTATTCACAGGTGTTGCAGCAGGTGTTACTGTGTTGTTCTGTGTAGCCTCCCGGTCCTGGAGAAATGTTATTTTGTCTCTGGTTGAAATGACAATAAAGTTATTTTAACTGACTTGACTAATTGTGCATGGTTTAAAATACGTTAACATCTAAATGAGATGCACGCCCAAACTGGTGCACTCCATCTACTGACACAGTACAACTCACTGAAATGTTCAGGGACTTGCAGCTTGGCCTCAGGATGGTGCTCGGAAAAGGGAACAAAGTGACTGTGTAACAATTGGTGTTACTGTGAGTTTCCAGCTGACAGACAGAGATGAACATGGCGCAGTGCAATACATCAGCTTATCCCAACTGTGCGTTCTCTTTCTACCACAATAGCTGTGCACATCTGATCCATGTCCCGCCCCTCAGAGCACCCAGAGCAATGTAAAAGTCCACAATATTCCCCTGTTGTCCACCAGTTTCTCCCAGCCTGTGTCACTTTGTGGTGAGCTTTCCTCTCTCCCCACACACCCTACTACATACAGAGAGAGAGAGAGTGACTGCTGGTGCACCCCAGCTCCGCCAGACCAACCCACTGACACTGCTCCCTGAGCCAACCTGCTCCATCTGTCCCCCTGCAGCTGAACACCATCACACCTCACCCCCACAGACCCCGATTACAGAAGCTTACAATATAGGTTCCATCACCTGGACAAAAACAATGAATGATAACTTCTCAACAAACAAAAAAAACCCTGTAAAATACTTCACAGTAGTAGATTTTTCATAATCAAGTTCATCATTGATTGTTTTTGTAATTTAACTGTTATATTTCTTAATTGATTTATCATCTTCCTGAGAGTGTAAATTGTTAAATGCTGAATATCGGATTCAAGGACTTATGCAGATAAAACAACTTTGAATGAAAAAGGTTCATGTTGTTCATCAATGCTAATCCACATATTGTCCCTGACAGAGTGTAGCTTTAAAAGAAGTTACCTTAGCAACAACTGAACCACGTTAGTGTCCCCCCCAATGTCTCACACAGACGAATACTTCTGTTTTCCTTGTTATTGAATTTAAAATTACATTCCAGCGTAAACCCTGCATGACATCTAAGTTGAAAATGGAAAAACAGCAAGTGCTGATGAGTCACTAGCCTTCTGTGGCTTGTTGAGGAGCACAAGGTTTTCTTATTCACTATTTCAAATGTTGTATTTTGTAGCATGTATTGGCCCTGAGATGTTGGGTTATCAGTGTCCACTTAAGAACAGGTGTTCAAGGTAACCAGGATGAGCTGAATAAGTCATATTTACAGAGATCAGAGGAGAACACCAGAGCCCTGAGGGTTCATAATTGTCATCCAATCCACACAGCATCCAAAACCGAACTCAGTAAAAACATCATGCACCACAAGGACTCTTCAGTCTCTAATTGAAAAAAACGTGATGTGTTCAACATGTCAGTTATTTAGTTATTTACTGTCACTCATGTAAAGAAGCCTCTTTACTGTCAACACCTTGCTGCAGTACCATCAGCAGGGCTGCTGGAGGTCGCTTGATTGACTCCCTCATCATCCATGTTTCACAATTGTCAAAAGTGATCTCTTCAAGTGTCTGTGCTGGCTGTTGTGGTGAGCATGACTGTACTGTTCCTGTTGGTCTGTTTCACCGTCTCCTCCTAGAGTCTCAGGAGTTGTTACAAATGTTGATCCTTTGAACCATTTTATTGGTATTGGAGGTGGACTCAAAGCTGCTGGCTCTCTCCTGAGTGTACATTATTGGTCAGGACAGTTTGTTATTATTTGGTATAATAATCCCCTACAGTTTGATCTCTGCTTAGTGTTTCAATCAGTGATACTCTTTCACTCCTGAGGGAAATTCAAGAAGAACTTTGTGGCCCGTACGGGGATCGAACCCATGACCTTGGCGTTATTAGCACTATGCTCTAACCAACTGAGCCAACCGGCCATATTTGCTCCCATTGATCCTTTTATCCATATTTCATTGGGTTTCTACTCTCACTGGAGCAGCCTGTTTGTTTTGTGACCACATCACACCTAAAGTGTGTAAAGGCATGAAGCAAAGTTCATTGTTTGTATTACTGGATGTGGATGACTTTTACTCAATGATGCAACTTCAGAAATTTGGAGTTCAGTGTGTGCCAGCACTATTAACAACTATCAGCAACATACTCAATGCATTGTTAAAGATACATAATAATAAGTGTCAGTTTATGGTTTTCATTTTGTGGGGGAAGAGTTTTAAAATTTCCAGTTTGGGCTTGCAGGTTGTGTGCTTTGGCTTGGGAGGCTGAAGAGGCAACTGCTCAGTGTTAAGAGGACCGTTTGTCATATCTAGTGTACACACACACACACATGCATACACACTGCTGCTCCTTGTTTCTCGTCTGTTCTTCAGTTTTATCACTATAATAATGATAATCACCCACAAGATGCACACACTTAACCCTCATCACATTTTGTTGCTTGGTTGCAGTATAAAGGATACACCAGGGGTTCTCAACTTGTGCCATGGAGGGCCGAGACCCTGCAGGTTTTCTTTCCAACCATCTTTCCAGCAGCTGATCTCACTGATCAGCTCCTTCCCTCAAATTAAAGGAGGTGTTGATCATTAAAATCACCTGCTTTAGAGACCGGCTGGAAGGAAAACCTGCAGTGTCTCGGCCCTCCATGGCACAAGCTGAGAACCCCTGGGATATACTGCTTGGTTGTTAATTAAGTTTCATGTCACGACTGAATACGGAAACCACTGATCATCAGAGAAGGTCTGACATCCTACTCTAGTCGATGGTGGCGCAGGTTAGCTGACTGGTGACGTTATCAGTACTTTCCATCAGTTTGTCTGGTAACCTTTGTCTGCCTGTGAGATCGGATCTGGATTCAGGAGGATTTTAACCGGTTGCTCTATTACTCCTGTGGCTTACACCTCCACCGACAGGCTGCTCTGGACTGTGGACGGCTTTAGTCAAACATATAAACAGGAAATATTAAGTATTATCACTTCTTCATGTGCTTTTTCTTCACGTACCCCTTCCTCTTCAGATCAGCCACTCCCACCTGATGTTCCCCACTCACCTGCCACCTGAGTGTCCTCTGTGTAAAAACCCTCAGTGAGACTCCCACTTGTACCGTGTGATTCTCCTCTGGCCTGTTTTCTGCTCAGCTGTTTGATTTTGAATTATGTGTTTTGAACTTTTGGTCTTTAACCCACTCCCTGTTTTCTTTGTTTGCCAGCCTAGTTTTTTTTTCTTCTTCTTATAATTATAAACTTTACGAACAGATTTATTTAGTCAGTCTTTTGTGTTCTGTGTGTCCTCATTGCAGTATTGTTCCATCTTTTTAAAATAAATTAAATACCACAGCTATTTATTATTTCAGGAGGGCTTTGTCTCTCATATGCTAATGCAGGCAAAACACAAAAGTATAATTAACAATAATTACACACCAGGAGACCTACAAGGGTCAATAAATAATCATTCAAAAAGAGTTTGCTGTTCCCGGGTCATTAATAAACTTCAAAACAATTTGAAGGGTAATTATCAGAGTCAATTACATGAACAGTCAGAAGGTGATGAAAACTTAACTGAATGGTAAAAAGCGCCTCCGGTTTAAAGGAAGGTAATACTTATGAATGCAGCTCCTACTAACACAGTAACATGATTCAAAGGTAAATGTAACAACACTGAATGCATATGACATGTTTGACTTTTCTGCTGTTTAATAATGCAGCCAAGCTTTGATATGTAAAGTAAAGATAGCTCCCTGAGATTTCAAATGTCTCTCAACAGTCAGTCAGTGACACCACTGTGGTGGTGTTTGTCCCGGTGGTTCTCCAGCTTATAGTTGGTGCACATGTTTTTCTCAGCTTGACTCCATGAACCTCAAAGGCCACTGCTTGAATTCACTATTCAATATCCCAGGAAACTAAAATCCAGTGTGAGAATTTCTCTGAATCCTTGAGCGATAAAGCCTCCTGCTGTCGGATGGATTCAGAGATCATATCCTAAACCAATCGAGCATCAAAACATCTTTTGATTTTGAGCTTTAATTGGGAATGACAGAGCACTGAGGGTGCCACACAGGTCGGTGCAGATCAGCCGCAGCTGGAAGATCTGTCACAAAACCACCCAGCTGAGAAAAACAAACCGAGACAGGATTAGGATTTCATAGGAATAAAGCCAGGAGGCGTTTATTTATAACACAGGATCAAACACATCTACAGGCTGAATCATTAGAAATGTTAAGAGAAAAAGGGGAAAGTTTTACAGACACACTCCAAAACAGCTTTATTTAGGTGGGCTGGGGATTTGTGTTTCATGGCTAAAGTGATGTAATCTCTGTCCAAAAGTTGTAATTAAATGTGTTTTCATCTTTGCTCTTGATCCTTGATTTGTAAAACCTCACTGTTAACAATAGATGACTTCCTGAAAAGTAAGTTAAGACCAGGATGCAGAACATCAACTTGTAATTAAGTATTTTTATATTGCACACTTTCTGGATGTGAGAACCACAATGTAGCTACACACAGCCAGTAAAATGTTTTTTTTCTCTGTTGCATCATCTGCAGCACCTTTTATTTTTTAATTATTTTTTTGTTATTATTATTTTTTTTTTACGTACACTAATAGGTTGATTTCATATTTACATTTGTGTGCGATATGAAGCTCACTGCACTGGTTATGGGACAATATGACAAGAGGCACTTGTTCCCTGAGTTTGTCATTAATTTGTGCATAAAGCAGCAGTGACACAGTACATTTGTATATGCACAGTGAACGTCAACAACAATCTGACCTTTGGTGGAAGAACAAATGTGCTTTTCAGGCAAAGCAACTCAGCCTGCAATGATGATGAGAAAGCCTTACTCTCTGAGGAAGGTTTTGTCCTTGCAAGGTTTCTCTGTCCTTTGAAACTACACAACAAAGGACATTCATTAAACATACTGTCATTCAGAGAAGTGTTTGCCAACACAGCCAGACAAATCAAATCTTCATACTGATTAAAGATTAAAACCCTTAGAGACAGAAGTTCACCAACAGGGAATTACACAGAAAGAAAAACATTATGATTTTCAACTCAAACAATGTTTATAAATCAGTGTCGTGCTGTCTGATGGGACTGTATGATTTCTGATGCAGTCTTTTTCTTTCTTCACTTGCATTATACAAAGAAAAAAACAATAACTGTTTATTCAGAGCAAACCAGAAAAATTACCTGTTGTTTCTATATAAGTTGATCTCTACACACTGCAGCACTCGGAGCTCAGGCTTATGTAGAAAGAAGTAAACCAACAAAGTGGAAACACTGGCCCTGCAGCATTTCTGTTGTCACACTGGTTGAGCACACACATGTTTTCTGGCTATTAATATTGCTGCTTAAGCAGAGAGTACAGGATGTGGCACTTTGGCTGTAAATATAAAACAAATTGTAACTGCAACCTGTGAAATGGGGACATGATTCACATGAAATGTAGTTTCACATGTTCCCACAGAAACTCCTTGAATCTTTATCAGTCCGATCGAAGGTACTGGTTCACCAAATGTAGTGAATACTTCCATGACTCGCACTGTTCTGTGTTACACCCACTCACCCACTCACTGACACCACATCAATAACGCTTTCTCCAAACTACTTAAAGAGTCAAAGAAAGGTTAAACAAAGGGCAGCTGGGCTGAGCTGAAGGTCCTTAAAGACATTTCACCTTTCATCCAAATGCAGCTCTTTCATTGCTGCTCTGCTTTCCACTTCTCCAACACACAAGAGACCATGCGAGTCTTTGGCTAGATAAACTGACTTCAAAAGCATAACACAGATGATGGTAATGCATTTTTGTATTTTGTGAGTTAACATGCAGGTGCTGCAGTTAAGTGCTTTCTTTTTGTTTTTTGATGTGGTTTAAATCGCTTCAAGGTTTCAAGCACTATTGATTTTTTGAATATCGAAGTCCCCCTGATGACAGCCCAGTCCGGCCTTAAAGTTGTAAGAATAATCTTACCACAAGCTTATAATGGCTAATTTGGACTTTTTTACTTCCTTTACATACTGAACACACATGAGCTCCAAATATTTCTGTTTTGAGCTTGTCATGTTTGAAAAATCCTCTGAGAAACTCAAAGGTAAAATCAAACTACCTTCCTCTGCTATTCTGTTTTTAGCTCACGCCCGAGGGGGAGCAGTGTGGCTGAAAATGTGGCCGTGAGAGATGGGGATTAAATCGATTGACAAGTCTGAGACCTACACAATACCCAGCCCCAAAGTGATTTAGATTGCTGTGTTCCACCCACATGCAGCCGACTTCCTGTCAGAGCACCACACTGTCTGTAAAGTGCAGCAGCAACAGGAGTTAACATCACACCAATTATGATGGAGCACTAGAGACATTCAGAGGAATCACTCACAATCTCATCCAAAGGTGTCTGCAGCCATTTCTGCTGTGTCTGTCGGCTTTGGACAGACATGAAAGGAAGTTGTCAGAATGTATGGGGACAGAAATGAACCAGCAGGTCTCAGTGATTTTTCATTTTCACATAAGCCTGAGGATATGAAGTGGGACTCTTGTGATGAAAACTCTCTTTGCATCCTTCTGTGAACTGATGAACTGGAGACAGAAAGTAGCAATATTTATTATTAAGAAGAAGAGAAGCAGCACATGTTGACAGTGGTTCTGACAAGTATCTTCCTTTGGAGAATATGCTGAGGTTTTCTACATGTACCTCCAAATACAAGCATCACCTTTTGGCACAGACACTTGTCGTCGCTCTGACAAACAAAGTCAAATTTTTATTCATGAGTTCAAACTACTTACTGAGATTTTTATGTGCTGCAGTGCTTGTGTTTTCAAATAGGTGAGTGAGGTTTTTCCTTCTGTCTCACTTATCTCTGAAGCGTAGATGGGTATAGCAGCATGCATCTGCAGAGAAGTTTGAATAGTACATCTGGATGCGTCTGTGAGAGATGTGACTGATGCACGACCACTTTGAGTTTTGCTCCCTCTTGTCATGGTCTAAGATTTTTAGATCACTTCATTAGCATCTTTTTATTATGAATGATTTGCATGTTATGTATTAGTTCGTTAGCTCCTGTTGAGTGCAGGTCTCCTTCATATAAATTCCATATCAATGCCATAACACAAGCTTATTTACACACAAGATATTGAAACTCTTATCCATTTAATCTGCCTTCCTTTCCTTATGTCTTCTATTACGTCATCACTTCAATGTGATTCCCACAGTTGTCATCATCGTCTTTGACTTATTATATGGCAACAACAGGTGCTCTGTATATTCTGTTGTTGTGTTTGTAGCCTTGAAATACGACATCTGATGAACACAATTCGTCTTTTTGTGTAACTGTTAGGTGTCAGGGTGGCATAGTGGTGCAGTGGTTAGCACTTGCACCTCACAGCAAGAAGGTTCAGGGTTCAAATCTCAGCTCGGGCCTTTCTGTGTGGAGTCTGCATGTTGTCCCTGTGCAGGCATGGATTTTCTCAAGGCATTCAGGTTTCCTCCCACAGTCCAAAGACATGCTTGTTAGGTGAATTGATGAGTCTAAAATGACTGTGAGTGGGAGTGTCAATGGTTGTTTGTCTTTGTGATAGGCTGGCAACCTGTCCAGGGTGTACCCCGCCTCCTGCCCAATGACAGCTGGGATAGGCTCCAGCAGACCCCTGTGATCCAAGTGTGGAGAAGGATGATGACCGACTGTTAGGTATCAGTTCACTTTGAACCATCTCTATAAATGTGTGACTGGAAGGAAAAGCTGTAGTTTACCAAGGCCTTAATATTGTCGGATGAAATATACTCATGTCAACATGGCAAAGTCGCAGCTCCACTTTAAAATGAATACAACATAAATTCTAAGAAAAGTGTTAACAGTTGAACTGCCTAGTAAAAAAGTACGTCAGAAGTGGTATTTGAAAGAAAGTGTGCTGTTTTATGATGAAGAATATTAACTACAAGAAGTCTATGTTAGAGCAGCTCTCAGAAGAAATGGATATAATTTTCTGTTCAAGAACACTTTTCGTTTTAGTCAAAATCTTTTAATTGAATTTTAGTTTTCGTTGAATCAAAAGTACAGTGCTGAGTGAGTGCTGATTACAAAAATGTGGAAAGAGCATGAGCATAAGAATATATCCACAGCAGCTGGCACAAATGTATCCATATAAACATACACTGAACCAGTAAAGATTACAAAAAGTGTAGCAGAACATAAAAGAGAAGAAAAAATGTGCAAAAACAGTGCACATCCCAAAATATCTAAAATAACTCCCTTCCTGGTCACTACCAGTCTAATAGACACAGTATAAGCTCACTGCCACACCAGTGAATGTGAGTGTGCTAGGACTGAGTAAGGAGTGTGTAGTGGTCAGGTGTATTCAGGGTCTGGATTACATGCAGAAAGAACCCCACACTGTCTGGACTCCACCTTTGATTGCTGGAGTGAGTATCTCATTTTCTCCAGTTTTAAGCCATGATGTCTTCCAGCCATTGCGTGTGAGTGGGTGGGGAAGCATCCCTCCATCCGAGCCAAAAGGGAGGTAAAGGATGAAATGCAACATGTTTCTGTGGTTAACTGCTCCTACTCCTCCATGATCCCACACAGAGCAGAGAAGGGGTTTGGTTTTAATTCAGTGTTTATCACCTGAGAAAGTTTCTGGAAACTTTCTGTGCAATATTTACTGAGGCTGTAACACGACCAGCACATATGAATGAGAGAAGCTTCAGCAAATTTGTATTTGACACAGTTTGGTCTAACCTCAGGCTACTATGAGGACAGTTTTAATTTTGAAGTATGAGCCCCGTGTACTACCTTGAACTGCATTAAACAGGGGCGTGCACATAGGGAGGTTGAATTAACCAGTGTAAGTATGGAAGTCTAAATCTTTTCTGACAGAGAGAGACACAAGTCCTCCTCCCATGCTGTTGTAAGCTTATAGGGGCATGTCTGAGGTCAGACACCATGCCATATAAGGCAAAAATCACCCTTTTTTTTTTAGATGGGTTTAAAGAAATAACTGTTTTCGACAAAGGTCAAATCTGTTGTTATTGAAGAGCTGGACATCTGAGAGAGAACAAAGTGCCTTGCTTGAAGATATCTGAAAAAAATATGATTTACGGAGACAGAATTTTTCTCTTAACTGCTCAAAAAATGCCAAGGTGGTGTTTATGAATAAGTCTTTAAAATACCCTTTCTGAGAAGATGGTTTAAAAAAAATGTTTGATGCAATGGGGCTTGGGAGATAAAAGTAATGGAAACCAAAAAATGTCCTAAATTGTGCCCATATCCTGATTGAATGTTTAATGTGGATTTTTGATGCATCTGAGTGAGGGAAAAGGAAGTGAGGATCCAAGAAACGCAAGAATTGATAAATTATCGTCTGAATTTAGTTCCATTGACACCAGGTCAGGACAACCAGGTTGGTTGCAACAAAAAGACCAAAAAGCAAGGCAGCACAAGTTAGCAGCCCAGGAAAAGAAACAGAAGTTTGGAAGAGCCAGACCTCCATCAGTCTGGGTTTTTAAAGGTGGATCTTGTTTAAATGTTTACCCCGCCATAGAGAAGAAGAGACAATGAATCAAGATGTTGATAAAAAGGATCTAGGAATGAAAAGCGGTGAGGCCTGGAAAAGGTATAAAAATTTGAGTAGATTGGTCATTTTAACTAAATTGATATGTCCCACTATAGGGACATTACAGGGGCGACCACTGTGCCAGTAGTTGTTCAGTTTGGTTTAACCATGTAGTCAAGTTCTCTTGGAGTAGATCTTTGTACTTCCTTGGTGAGGTCTAAAGCTCATTCTTATTGTTGACAGGAAAGAGTTCACTTTTATTGAGATTTAATTTATCAAGGACATTTTTATCATGCAACTACTTTTTTCCCGCTCTTGTGTCCTTTTGATAGCACTGCAGCCCAGGAAGCTCACGCAAGGTTGCAAGGTCATAAATAATCCGGATATCTTCAGCAAGCAGAGACTGTTTTTTGGTCAGAGTACAGAGAATTGGCATTTGTCTCTAAGTTGTGTGACTTCTCATCACTCGTTTGGAAATAATTATCTGTCTGGCTGCTTCCTCTGGTTTTCTTGTTCCCCTTGTCATGCAAATGAGAAATCTTGTTTCCAGCATGTCATTTTTCGACTATGATTTCTTTGCAAAAAGGACAGAAAGTAGTGTTGTAGTACTCGAGATCGGTCTTGGTCTTGAGACCAGTCTGGAGACCACTTTCTAAGGGTCTTGGTCTCATCTTGGACTCTAAGGCATTTTTACTTGGTCTTGTCTCGGTCTTGGACAGGGTGGACTCAGGTTATTTGATCAAGACTGGTCAAGACCATGCGCTACTGTGATAAGTGAGAAAAGTCGAATGTAGCTGCTGCCTTCCCGGTTTCATGTGGTCTTTGTGGATAAAGACGACTGGAGACGCTAGGAAAGTTAGTTTTTGTTGCTGTTGCATTTATGTAAAACCAGACTCAATTTAAAAAAAAAAATAGATACTTGTCATTTGGTTCTGTTTTGTTGTGATTTTTCTTTGATATATACAGTCTTGATCTTGTCTTGGTCTTGACCTCCAAATGTCTTGGTCTTGTCTCGGTCTCGATACTCTCTGGTCTTGATAATGTCTTGGTCTCGGTTGGTACAGTCTTGACTACAACAATAAGAGAAAGCATAATGTAAAGCATTATGAAACACCAAATGTTTCATGGTCTTTGGTGCGGCTTAGGGAGGAACCTGTTCAAAGAGAGGTACCATTTGACTTCATGCAGACTGTGTTGGACGGATGTGCCTGTCACTGCCTGCTTTGTACAGCTGGGTAAAAACGATAAGACCTCATTACCACACTGTTCGTAGCATTCTTTTGATGTCTCCCATCTTTGTTTGCCTCCTCCTCCATTTGTGCCTTCATTATCAGTCCTGTCTGAGCTGGACTTACAGCAGCTCCTCACACTTTGTCTCAGATGATTCCTCATTGCTTCCTGCCAAGTTAAAAGGAGACAGTTCTTTGTGAAAATGTTGGCTTACCTCTAAATAGCTGTAGCATTTAGTGTTCCTATTATTTTATCCCATTAATTCTCTTCTAAAATCCCACTCTCAACTTTTTAATATTCAGTATTTTTTCACCACAGACTCCCTCCAGGGCACTAGCAAACCAGACTTTATCTCTAGTGCCACAACAACATGGATGTTTGTGGTTATGAGGGAAAAATCGCACAAACAATTTGCTCCCACACATCCACACCTGAACTGTAATACCTTGTTATAGCTTTCCCTGTAGGGTCATTAGATCAAATTGATATTTTCTGACTGAAAATTGAGGTTTGGTAAAGTCAACATTGTAAAAAATGTACTTGCTTTAATATCAACATACGCCGACAACCTTACAGACATGCTGTGGACTTCGTGTTCCTCGCTTGAATTGGATTTCATGAGTTCACATCATGATCATGCACAGGAATCGAAAGTCATGTTTCTGAACAAATTCCTGTCTCTTAAAAATCTGAAAGCAGAAGCAGCCTGTTATGTATTCTCACTGCCTAATGTTTGCTCCAGACTGCCCTCCTCTGTCTGTCTCAATGTGTCTTCCCACTGTCACACTCCCTTTGGTTTATTTACCCTTTCTCATTTCCTCTACGCCACAAACATGTCAAAACATCACACACTCTCTCATCTGCCAGCTGAGACTAATTCTTGGCAAACTCAAACCCATTTTGACCCAAAGCCCTGCAGCATGAAGTCATATCCAGCTCTGGTGCTGTGACTGTGATGTGTGTGTCAGGCTCAGATAAAGGACGTTTCTGCTTCATCACCTGTTCAAGCTGCCGGTGTTTCTCAGATGTTGGGTGTCATCACTTCAAAGGCCACGTTCAACTTATTAGAGCTGATGGATGACTCACCACTTTAAGCTGTGAGTGTGTTTAAACCCC
>OOFC01014473.1:0-17768 GCA_900323345.1 Pseudochromis fuscus
CAAACTAGAAAAGCACTGGGAGAGCGCAGATCTCCACCAAGCACAACATTTCCTTCATATTGTGACTTCCACCAAAGATATTACTAGTGTTAGTCTTGCGTTTATTTATATCAATATTAGCTCCACAGCGTCGTGGCTGTTTAAAGATGTCTGTTGCGTGTTTCTACCTTCATTTGTTTTTGTTATGATGCAAGTTTCAAAGATCGATTTTTTCATATTCTGGATCATATTATCTGAAATTATTCCTTTATCCAGATCAATCTTTGATATATTGTAGACCATGTTAGAAACTTGTATCCTGTATTTTTTCTCAAAGTGTCTTGACCATTTTTGGTGGAGTCATATGCAGAAATGTCGCGTATGGCCCTATCTCCCAATGTTAAAGAATCCTTCAAAAAATTCCTGGATCCAGACGGTGATCCGGATCACTTCCAAAATCTAATCATTTGTTCCTTATCCCCATCTGGACAATCCCTGAAAATTTCATCAAAATCCGTCTGTAACTTTTTGAGTTATTTTGGAAACCAACAGACAAAAAGACAAACTCCGGCAAAAACATAACCTCCTTGGTGGAGGTAGCAATACATTTATCAGGTTATATCAGGCACATGATTTTAAAGCTATATCACAAAGCCAGAAAAAGACATTCAGCCAGTTGTACTGTATATGAATCATGCAGCATATGTCGACCAAACAGAACCAATCGACTGTGAGGACGGTGTATCAAATTGAGAGACAACCTGCTTTGGCACAACTGAAACAAGAAATAATATCTCACACGCAGGATTGACAGTTGAACATAAGGCATGATTTTCCATCTGAGAATTGGATGGACCAGAACTACTTATAATTTGGGGTTTTCATTTCTCCTTCATGTCTTACCGAGCGGGTGCCGACTGGAGATGAACCATCACCAGTCTCGTGTGATGAATAGACTTGGAGCGCACATCCCGGTGCTGCCGTGATCGATGGGGTGTCGCTGTAAACCTCATCCCTAAAGACCGGCAGAGACACATTCTGATTAGCACTTAATCTTACTTCCATCCACCTCGGGCTTCAGGAGAACGAGTTCAGTTTGGCAGAGCCGGCACACCTCTTGCGAAGCTACCGTCTCCCCGGCGCTCCAACAAAAGAAATGAAAAAAGATGAGTCCGAGGCAGCCACTGACATCCACTGACTGATTTTCGCATGATTACAAACTGATGCTTGCACTGGGCCCACTTAGCGCTCACTTTCGTCTGGGTGAATCTGTTCGGAGTAATCTAATATGCGGATCTACGGCCAGTAACGCAGGCGGGCTCTGCTCTGTCTCGCAGGCCTTGTCCAGCTTGCTACACGGTGTTTTATTAAGCGTTGTGGTAGGTCGCTCAGTGCGAGTGCCGCTGTATACCCCATCCCTGCTTGTGATATTTAAGACTTGGCTAAGATCGACTGAAGTGTCTCTCGTTTGGATTCGCCCAAGGACATTTTCCTGTAAACGGGACGCTAAGGAGTTTACATTGAAAGTCACTTATTGTGGAACGGACTGTCTTTTTACTGGCTCCTTTGTCTTCCGCAGGCAACTCGAGCTGAGGGCCAGAGCCGCTGCGGTTTTGGGGGCTTTCATCGGCTGTCTCAACACAATCGTTTAGGAGGCCAGCTCTGACCAGAATTAATGCAATATTCACATTCATATCCAATCAGCGTTCGAACGTTGAGAGGGGAACCAGAGTTTGCATGAATGACAAATTGCTGAATTGGACATATTTACTATGAATTAAAGAATATCCTGCTGATATATCTATTATGGTTTTATTCTTTTACGTGGGTTGTATTCTACTGGTCAGCCCTCCCACAGCTGAGTGTGTTTCCTGAAGTTCACTTTGTCCTTGTCATTGGGTGAAGCCGGGGTCATCCCCGAGATGAGTGATGATACGACGATCTCAAACAATTCTGCTTCTCTGTTAGTAGTTCAGGATAAACAGCCAGCTGAACCACCGTCGTAGATACGTCTTCCAGTGCGGCTGTAGCTAAAAGTAACAGCAGCACTGACCTCACATTGAAACAATACTACATTCACTATGCACTCAAAGTGACATTAAGTTTTCTGTCCAGTGGTTTTTAAGGTGATGGTTTATCATGCACATTAAAGATGATGCTCCCTGTTTGCTATTTGAAAGGTCACTAACAAACAGTCAGGAGGGTTGATTTTCTGCTTGACCACCCAACAACTGATGCATCCTGATAATTCGTCTCCTTAATTCCTCCTTGTTAATCACCTTTTCTCCTTTGTCTTTTTCTTGCAGCTAGCTATGGAGCGTACCCCATCTGTAAAGGCTGCTCGGTGTGCTCCAGGGATAACGGCTGCGTAAACTGCCAGCCCAAACTCTTTCTGTTTCTGCGGAGGGAGAGGATGAGGCAGTACGGGGAGTGTCTTCACGACTGTCCGGCCGGATACTACGGCATGCGCAGCCCTGAACTCAACATGTGTTCCAGTAAGATCCTCCAACCTCCCTCACTCCTCCACTTTTCACGTTTTTCCCACAGCATGTGATTTATTGTCAGTAGTCCAGAGGAGGCACACACATACCTCGCAATTTGAACGGCTAATCTGTTCACACAGGTGGATGCAAGTAGCGCTGCCTCGTCTCGGCAGCGTCTCCCTCGGGATTTATTGGGGAACTCTGGGTTCGGATGGACACAGTTTCTCATTTGTGTTTTGACTCTCCCTTTACACCTGCATTACCAGACATCCTGTAGTCGCGAGGACGTCTGAAGCCCTGAAATCCAAGCGCAAACGCAAGGATTTGTCCAAACCAACCCTAGTGTCATTCAATATCTACTACAAAGACAATTACACATTAGAATCAGGGATTGAAAGTAATTTGTTTTGTCGACTGTCTGCAGGGGCTTGTGGATTGAGACTTTCTCTAGACAGTGTAATTTTTTGGCAGTCAAAGTCCTTTTTATGTCTTTGAACGGAAAGCCAGTAACAATTGAAGTGTCCAGATCTTCCAATAACAACTTGCTCGTTGATTGAAGTCTGATTAGGAAAAACAAAGCATTAATAGCAGCATTAACCCTGTAGAATTTATGAGAAAGACAAATGAGATCAAATTTTAAACTTGTCTCACTTGTTTTTTTTAACTCTTTCAATGGTAAAAACATATTAGATGTTATTCCAATTGTCGCCTCTAAATTATGTTTCACAAATGAAAACACTCAAATGTTCTCATTATTCTTGTTGAAGTGAAATGAATGAAATGACTCCGTCTGCTCCCCGTGTAGCCCCCTGATCTCGTAACCTTATTTTAACATGAAATATACTCTTGAGAGATAGAGACAGAGAGAGTGCCTTTATACATTTACACTGAGCCTGAGGTGTTGGCTGAGTGTTTCATATGAAAACAGAGAGGAACTTGAATCCATTTGGTTCCCTGAGCCAAACTCCTGACAGCCGCACTAAAACGAAGCCCCGGAGGAGGGTGTCCGGACTTCTAGACCCAATAATATGAACATGTACCAACCGCAGAAACAGAAAAGACTTACTTTCTGCTTGCCCGCTCACTGTTGACCTAGATGGGAATACATCCGCTGGCTTCATTTTCTTATGAAAATGAAAAGTACTTTAAAGCTACACCAACCAAGTTTGTACGTTGGTACCGTAGGTGGTCTAAATAGAAAAAAATAATATTCATGTTTCTTTTAGCATGTTAAGTTTTACTTGGGTGAGTTATAATTCTTTAATGGTCTTGGGCCAAGTTCACTACAATGCTACTTAAATGTAATTACTTTATCAGTAATGTGTAGTATGATGGACTACAATTATAAATTAATCAATGATTTTGATATTTTGGGGTCAAGATGCTTTTATCAACATATTCTCACCAAATGTTAGGTGTTAGCTTATATCACTTTCCTCTGCGTTTGTTCAGTAGAGGAACGGGCAAACGTTAGCTTGGTGTAGGGGCCGGTGGTGTAACAGTTGGCGCTTTCCAACTCCCAAAGTTCCTTCATTTAGTTGTAATGGGTTATTATTGGCTTACTAACATTAGCCACCAGTTAGCCTACGCTCAGAATTCACCTTATTTTGCTAAGAATTCCTGAGGCTAATGTTAAGCTAGCTGTACCTTTTAGATACAGTGACTCATTTGCTATATCTGCGTCTGTTGTTAGGTAAACTCATGTAATAACCTTTTCCAGTGAAGAATATGTGATGAATAATTGATGTTTTCATTTCAAAAATTACTTTCCTTAAACTATAAAATTTGAATTAACATCAGGGATTTTTTTATTTTATTTTGAAGATTATCCAACATATACACGAGCATGTAGCATCTCTGTTTTATTTAGGCTAATACATTTTTTGTAAAAACAAATTATGTCTGCTGCAGTTGTAAACATTACAAGTCTGCTCGTAGCAAACTCCTGGTATCAATTTGATACCCCAAACAATACACACTCGCTCTCTGCAGGCTTATATACACCCACACATGCAAGTTCATCAAATCTCCCCACATTAGAGGCAAAGTCCTAAAGGCTCCACAGTCATTTCACCCTATTTTCATAACTCAAAGAAAATTGGAGGAGAAAGACATCTTGTTCTCTGGTAAAAAAAGACTTTTTTTTCCTTAACTTTAACCCTGCTATCCTAACCGCATTATCCCCACTGCGGGTGAATTTTGACTTTAACTGATCCTGATGTGTGGCAAGTTAATCTGAATCCCTCTCCATACAAACTGCTCATAGAACAACATCTTGTATTGTCACGTAGCATCAGATCTCAGAGCGAGACCTACTTTGATGTGATCGCTGCTTCAGTCATGGCTCTCTAATCCAGTTTCCTATTTGACCCTCATTCTCAGCTGCGCTCCTTGTGTCATTTTCACTAAACAGTTCACGTCCAACATCCGTATATGGATGTTTTATTGGGTTGGAAGTTAATATTTGTGAGCTGAAGCAGGGAACTGGTACGCAAAGGTACAGAGGACAAATGACGGTGAGGGGTTCTCCACAGCTGTGGTCAGGGCTGCCTTGTGCTCTTGGTTTCCAGAGGGGCCTGGAACGTGGCATTACGTCTCTGTTATCATGAGCTTTTTAAACACAGCCTCTGAAATCACTTAGGGAGCAGCTGCTTATTATTACACCAGAGTTTTTCTGTGTGATCTTATCTCATTCAAGATTTTTTTTTTTTTTTTGTGGACTGCCTGGGTAAAGGAAAACAAGAGCTAGACAAGCAAGAGGCTTATACACTCAGCTGCCGGCTGGCTAAAACCTCACTTTCAGTTTTTCTAAAGGGGCTCTGGAGGATCCACAGGCATGTGACACAGAGAGCTGTGTGTGGAGAGGAGGAATGAATGCACTTTTTACTCCATGAGTTGACGATGTGATGCAACATGAGGCAAGGAAAGCCACAAAGATGATAGTGAGTCTGAGGGCAATCAATAAATAAATGAACTTTTATATATTGCTTTTAATGGTGGGAAAATATCAAAGTACACCCAGTACATTTTGGAGTTTTTCACACACTCCAGGTCGTAAATCTAAAGATTAATGAATTCTGCATGCACCTTTGGTCTTAGTTTTGGAGGTGAGTGCAGGTTTAACATGGCCCGTTAAAAAGCCCACATTTCTGGGCCTCATTCTTTGGAGGATCTAACTCCTGAACTGGGACACAGGTACAGTAAATTACAGCCTCACTCAGCTGTGACACACTGTTGACTCTCCAGTCCACCTGACCTCCATATCTTTGGACTGTGGCTGCAAATGCAATAGATTGATGTTCATTTGCAATGCGTATATTTCATTGCTGCTTTTACAAACTTTAGTTTATAGGGGAAACCGCTTTATACGTGATTTCTAACACTTCCTGAAAGACCAGAACCAGCCCGCTATTCCCAAAATCAGTGTCTTGATTTATTGGCTTTACCATACATACTCACTAATTTCTTCAAATGACTTGACAAAACTGCCTCACATGATGAATTTTAAATTTAAGGCTCACTGTTCAGGGGGGCTTTCCCCTCCAAGCAGAGAAAATAACACCATAATTAGAGCCAGAAACAATGGGAAAGTATACTTTCTGCAACATCGCATAACGGGAAGCCCATTTGCAGCTACACTTCAGCTGGATTCCAAAGAGGCTCGAGACTAAACGACCAAGATATAGCCGCTTTGTTAGCAGTGTCTCTTCATTGCATAATATCTTTCTGTGTGACCATGTATTATTGTTCAGGGGCCTGTGTATTTGCTGGACCTCCTTTCAGCGGCTTAATGGATGGGTTGATATAAGCCATAAACCATGTGCAGTAACTCCATCGTTAACCAGGGGGGTTGTTATCAGCTGCCCAGAGGAGGCCCCACACCAGTGTCTGTGGGTGTCAGCCCGCTGCTCCATGGGGAAGATTTGTAGAAACGGTCACACAGTGTGCTGCTTTATGTGCAGCCAAATCTGTGTGAATGCGGTGCAGTCATGCTTTTGCCTCAGTCACATTTCATAATACTTGGGTTTTAACATACATTCCCAAGCCAAAGCATATTCTGTCATTTTGTATCACAAGCAAGACCTCTGGCTAAAAAATGTGCGAGCTGAAAGGCGACTATCAGAGCTGTTTTCCATAAGAGACAAAGTGTTGAGAGGGTCAGCGTGAGGCCAGGGCTGCATTCAAGACTTCCTCCCTCAGGGTGTATTACAGACCCCCCAGCTCACGTACTCCAGCCACCAACCCGGTTGACTAACCCCACTGCAGCGGCTTTAAAACCTCGGGTATCTCTCTGTGCCAACCAACAACCAGTCCGATCAAGGCCCAAGATTGCCAATATCCTGGAAGTGTGGTTTAAATATCACAGCTCATTCAGTAGCAGCCTAATGCGCCATTAGAGACTCCTCTGTTGGAGGTCATTTCTTTTAATTGTAATTGTGATTACTTTCTTTCTTGGACTGAGGAAACCTGTTACTCTCATAAAATTAGGGCTCAAGCTAGGAGCTGATTGGATGTATCTTATCCAAGATTGCTTTAAGGTGCATCACGGGAATTTGTTTTCGTCGGAGGCGGGTAAGAGCCACGCATCTTGAACCTCGACCAAATGGTTACCGAGTGTGTGTAAAGGAACTAACATGCATTTTGCAACCTTTAGTTGGCAGCTTTGGCAGCTCTCTTCCCCTCAGCTCGCTCACATTCAAGCCCCCCCTTTCTCGCTCTAATTCTGAGCTTGTGGGTATTTCCATTGCACAGTCTAACCAACAAAAAGACCAGTTGCTTTTGGCCATTGAGTTTTACCAAGGGATGTTTAATCATCACAGCTTTACTAACCGCACTTTCAGATTTGCCAGACAATACAAAAGACCCACCAAATCAAGCCCAGCTCTCAGGACGCAACGGCCAGACTCGGAGCTGAGTCTCTTCTCAAAACACTGCGTAATTGTGCATACTATAGTGAGAGTGGAAGGGCTGTCTGTGCTTGACCACCGTCTGAAGCTGCCTGTGTGTGCATGCCGGAGCTGGCTAAGCAGATACGGGAGCAGAGCCTGGTGTATCGCAGACTGTGTTTCCTGGAGTGAAGAAGCTGGGAGGACTGCTGACACATCTGTCATCCCTGATCTCGCCCTGGGAGATGCTGATTGACAGGAACACCACCTCTGCTTCACCTAGCTCCACGCCAGCATGCGGAGGAGCACCCATGTGGAAAGAACAGCACGGAGAGAGTTGGGAAGAACATGGCAGCTCCGGCCTCTGCCATGAACTCCTGCCATCCTCAGCCCCACACGACATGGCTGGGTGGCAGCGAGCAAGCCAAAGCTTCCATGTCAGCCAAACCCGGGGCCTTGAGAGTAGGTCAGAGCTGTTCGACTTCACTTGGAGGCGGAGGATGGAAAAATAGGGCTTGTTTTCCCCTTCACACTGCCAGGCCTTTTTACGACATGGACACTCCTGCTGTGCAGCATCAAGCCTGGTTAGCTTTGTGGAGGAGGCTGAGACTCTCCTGGTAGACTGATGAGCGGTCTGATAACGTAAAAAAAAAAAAGAAATTCATCAGTCTTCACGAAATGATTTAGCACCCTTTCTCTACGCAGTGAATATTCATGTCAATAAATGGAGTGATTACACATGGCGCTGTCAGCCTGCGGAGGAGCAGCAGTTGACTGAAGCTGACGTGAGGCTTTGAGTGTCCGTGATAAAATCAGTGGGTTCCCCGTCCAGACCACAGCTGAGGGACCGGCTTCTGCCAAGCGTGCGCTATTAGATCACAAGTGACACTCGGTGACTCATCTCTCAGCTTCAAATACACTTGACATGCAAACCACATAAAATTCAAGTGCAAAATCAAACCATTAAAAAAAAAGTGCAACAGCGATAACAGTGGAACTGGTGCAGCACTGACGACATCTCTTTCAAATCGAGCACCCTCAGCCACTTAACTGACAGCTTTTGCTGGTCCCTCTCAGAGCTGAAGCATGAGGTTTTTCCTCCCGCGCTCATAATATAACTCACAGCCAGAGCCAGGCCGAGAGATAATGATGATAATACGTTTAAGTCCCAGGAACACCGGGCCTTCAGTGGGATGATGACCTCATTATTTCTCATTAGTCTCCCCGAGGCACCTAGATGAAGACTTTAAAGGTGGTCCAGAGGTTAATCCTGCAGGGAGAATGAACCCGCTCCCCTGTATCTGTTTTTGGACAATCAGCCTCACTGCTGACTTGGCCAGTGGTCAGTGTAGGAGCTCTTCCAGTGTCACAGATAGCCCACGCTGTCCCAGATAGCCTTTTGGGTGATAGCTGGACGGAGGGACCAACGTTCATCATCGTGATCCCTTCCTACCCGCCTCGCTCTCTGATGACCTTCGACCCTCCAGCTTCGCCTCCCTGCATTCTGACTCCCACGGAGCCGCATTGATGTGTCGTCCACCTCATCCATCTCACATGGTGGCATTATTACTTATCTTCTATTTAGACAACATGTTTTCCCGGCATTCACGCCATTGCCTGACTACGGCTGAAACCAAAACCAAGAGTGATGTTTAAATCAAAAAGCTTGTCAAGTGCTACCGCTGCTGCTGCAGGGATACAGTATTCTGCACATCTGCGCTGCTCATATTTACTGTCAATAACCGAGGATTGCACAACAACCCCAGTGCTTTAGAGTACTGCCAGATGTTCCCGTTCCCCCCGCTTCCTCTTTTATTTTTTTGTTTGGGAGCTAAAAGTCTCTCAGGTGATGACAGGCCTGGGAAGTGTGAAGGCTAAAAGACAGCTCTGTGCTTTCCAATTAGCTTTGTGATTTATTAGCTTGCTCCCTGTATTGAGCTTGTTTTGTATCAAACCCAAGCATTACTGATTTAATTTCATCCAGACAGGAAAAATAACAGAGGGAGATAGCTTTAAAGGGACAACAAAATGCATCTACAGAGTCAGGCAAAGTGGAGTAATGAAGCTAGAAAACAGGTAGGTGAAATAATAATATTAAATGATCGAATTAATAACAGATAAATGAAGTGAGAACACATGAAATGGCTGGAGAGATCGGTGATTTATGGAGTGGAGTACAGCTTTATTGTAGCCGTATCTTATTGGTATGTGTGTGTTTGTGCATGTGTGTGTGTGTCAATGGTTTGTTTAGACTGGTCGGGAAAGCGTGAGACCAGAGTGAGTGGGCAGAGGCCATACTTTAGGGTTCAAAGTAAAGCGGGGAGGGACCCCCTCGTTTTGGAGGAATGTCGAGGAGGAGGCCTGATGGTTAGCTGGAGATGGTGTAATTAAGGGGTGTGATTGTGAGAACCTTCCCTTCCACGGGCCCTGCGAGGGTCACAGATAAAAGAGCAGCCCTCAGCCTCCGTCGCTCTCACATGTGGAAAATCGCAGTTAACACGGGGAGAACATGCGCTAATGTGTTGGTGCATCCTCGTGCGAAATCTGAACGGCAGATGACACCTTACCTGGAGAGCCATCCCCCCCTGCAAGCGGAGGGAGACGGTGGCGGCAGGTTATAGATTTGCGGTTCCCCGACACTTGGAGCTCATTGGGCAACGGGGCCACATAGAGTTTCTGAGGAGCGACATAAATTAGACAGCTGTGGGAGGCTCCTTCTAATCATGTGGGCCTGTGCGTCGCCCTGTTGGTGCGGTTGTTGTAATTTGCCCCTGCCTGACGTGCTATTTGCAGAGAGCTTGATGACACATTGCCGTGCCTTTTCTTTGCAACACTGTGTCATGCGCGGCAGCAGGGTGTGGCGTGGGAGGATAAGTGCGCCGTTGTGTTCGCTGACTACAGCGTTCGGGATTTATTTGTCAAGACGCCGCGATATATTGTCCCTTTACGAACCCACCTCCCGCCCCCTTTTTAATCGTAGCCAAAACCTAAAGGTTCCACGCAGCTGGCCAGCTCTGTGATCATGAGCCCTCGTTCACACTTTAATGAAAACCTGACTTCCCGATAATCTTCGGTTGTGGAAACAGACACAGATTGGAGCAGTGTGGAGTGATATGATAGCATATTAGAGATGCTATTCCGAGTGCTGACGGGATGTATTCTTCCTGTTGCAGCGTGCCATTAGTTGAAAACATGTGAGCTTGTGTGTTTGCATCCAGATTGTTCAGTGTCGGTTCAGTGTGTTGAAAGAGGTCAGTGTGGCATCATTCCTCACCATCTCTGCTGTTGTTGTGTTTTCACACTGATATTTTACTCAATCATAAAAATGTTTTCAGAAATACACTTGAACCCTGGAGAGAAATGATTCACAAGGCATTGTTAGATTTTTTTTTTTTTTTTTGTGGGAGAGACAGTATAATCTCTTCAAGAAGCCCGTTCCCCAAACTCCTTAGGTCTCGATCAACTCCAGATGAGAGGGTTGCTCAGACCCTGATGACTCTCCTCTTCTTCTCTGCTTCTTCCTCCAGGGTGCAGGATAGAGAACTGCGAGTCCTGCTTCAGTAAAGACTTCTGCACCAAGTGCAAGTCAGGTTTTTACCTACACAAAGGGCGCTGCTTTGATAAGTGCCCCGAGGGCTTCGCCCCGCTGGAGGACACCATGGAGTGTGGAGGTATGTAAAAAAAAGCAAATATGTACAAACAGTGTCTTGTATTTTACACCTTTCTTTACCTGTAAACACTATTCCAGTAATTGTGGACCTAACAACAAGCAGTTCAACTGGGACCACACATGCAGAGGTTATAGCGTCCCAGTAAAGCTCCTTCAACCTGCATTAAAAGCTTGACCTGGGGTCTCTGAGTGGCCTCTAAATGGCACTCTGCTGTGGTTTCACTGCACATCGCTGTTTCTCTGTGTCTCGGCAGAGGGTTGTGAGGTGGGTCAGTGGAGCGAGTGGGGAGCCTGCACCAGGAGAAACAAAACCTGTGGCTATAAGTGGGGTCTGGAGACCCGGACGCGGCACATCGTAAAGAAACCACCCAAGGACACAATACCCTGTCCGACCATTGCCGAGTCCAGGATGTGCAAAATGGCCATGAGGCACTGCAGGAGAGGTAAGGATGTTATGCAGGCATATGTTAAGGTGTGTGAGAAAGACTCTCTGTCAGTCAGTCCAGACTCCATCCACATGCACTTGAATATTAAAGAAAACAGCCCACTTCTCCCAGAGGAGAGCTCCTTCCCCCCTCTCCGAGTTCCACCTGTCTCATGTAACCCTCGCACTCAGCCTTGTTTTTTCACCGTCTGTGTTTTTGAGGTGCACAGTGGCGCTTCCTTGCATGAAATATCAGTATTTTTCCATGGCGGCCTTGTTCTCGCCAGCTCCGTTTCTGAGGTATATTTCCCACCGCTCTCCTCCATCTCCCTTCGACTCCTCAGTGGAATTCTTCAAAAGTACGAGCTGCAGGTTTTCCTCAATGGCCGTCTCTGTTTCCTCCCGTCAGCTTCGAGAGATATTTGCGGTGCGCACAGCATGTATGTCAGGCCATTAAATGAGAAGTCAAATCTGGAATTTCTCTGTGTGCGAATGCAGCTAAAGGAAATATTTTTTTTCAAAGAGTAAACCATTTCTCTCAGACGGTCCAAACACACCATTTGGGGTGATGGCCTCAGTTAGCAGTGCTTTTAAAATAAATGTCTTTTCCCTTAATGTACTTTTACGTCTCTCATAAACTTTGGATTAGGATAGGCCAAGTGTAAATATTTAATTCACCAAATAAGGAAGCAATTACAGTGGCAGATATCGTTCAGTCTGTCGAAAAAAGAAAAACATTGTTCAACAGAAAGAGGAAAATATTCTAACCTCGAGGATTTTTCTCCATCTTTGGCCTGGAGCGCAGAATGGGAGGGTCATTTAGTGAAGTGCTGAAAGAGTAAATAAACTTGAAATAAACCCTGATAGTTTCTCATATTTCAGCACTACCGAAGCAGGCGCTGCTGTCTGGGTTGGAAACTGTGATCCCATGGCACATTTAGCTCCTAAAGCTCTGTCCTGTTCGTCGGGGAAATTCTCCCCAACCCCCACGCACCTCCCCACGACTTCGCCGTGCCTGCTTGACCTTTTCCGAGAAACTTTATGACCTTCTTTAATTAAAATTTGGCATTGTTGCGCATGGTTACTGTCGTCAATTATCCAAAGCATGAAGCTGCGGACGGGAAGTTGTTGTTAAGTTTGAGCCGAGTGCACAGCTGAAGCGTTTTTCTTCGGTCCTTTAGAAAGCCGACAGCGGGCTCCCCATGTCCGTCTTACTTAAAGCTACTGTTCCCTGGTGATGTGGTCATTGTAAACCTCTCAGTACAGTTCCTTATCCAGCGACTGAGTTATGTCTCTGGTGGTTACAACCCGTGTGTAAAAGTGTCACTGTGTGTGCATCTTAGGACTCTCCGGGCTCGTGAAGTGCTGCGGTGGCCCGTTTAATAAAGGCAAATTTCAGACTTAGGCATGTGTTGTTAATTCCCCACCGCTAGTGAAAAATCCCCCACTTGGCAAAAGCCAGTGAAATGCAACACTCTACAGTTCAAATAAATACAATGTAAAAATGTAAGCCCGCTGAACGGGAGGAGGACCTCTCTGCAGATCCAGCGCTGTCGCATGGGAGATCGACCGACTGACATTGTAAAATAATCACTTCCTATGAGTGACAATAAAGCGTGATCCAATGGGAGGAGTCCACCGTCTGAAACGCAGGTGATCAGGAAGTGGTCAACGCCTGTGGACGAAGAGCAGGAGGTTCAAACGAGGTTCACGCAGTGCAGGACACTGCAAGGAGTTTGCAAGTTATAGGCCCCGAGAGGTATTTAAAAGTAGCAGCCGTTGCAAAACAGTGCAATCAATTTTATACTCAGACATAAACTGAATTAAGAAAACTAACCTCAATGTATGGATTTTATACTCAAAGGAAAATGCACAAATGAATACTTGGAACTCAAGACAGTCTAAAAATGAACATTTTTTATCAGCTCTGCTCACTGGACACCAGACACTATTGTTTAGGATAAGCACAGGATTATATAACCACAGACTGTAAAGATGCTGTGGATTAAATGGAGACAGGAAATAAGAGGAAGCAGAATGTATCTATACACTATTTATGGCGATGCTTATCTGATCACCCGGGCTTGCATTTCTACATTTGTACGTATTTAAATTACACTGGACGTTATTGACAGATCCCTGTCTCCCAGCTTAGCCGAGGTGCACAAGGACAACGCCGGTGATCTTTTCCTTCTTTTCCCCTCGTGTGTCTGCAAAGATTTAATTCCTCCAGTAACACACACACACACACACAGAAAGAGGCAGAGAAAGTAAAGCCCAGATAATGTCAAGAGGCGAGGCGTTTTCACAGCAAACATGACGAGTGGTGTAAACCGTGTCTGATGTGTTCCGTGCAAGTTGCCGATCAGTGTAAACACCGTATATCATTCGCACTGCTGGGTTTCATTTGCTGTTCTCTGTTTGGTGTTTGCCGGGACAGCGGTGTCCTGATAACACACTGTGTCCTGAAAACGGCAGGGTTGAGATATATGTGGTGTCAACAAAGCCATTGTAACCAAACTTTTGTGAAGTTTAGCACAAATACATCGAGTATTTGGTTTGTTTCCATTAGCTGGATGGTCTCAACTGTTGCAGTACTACAACTACACTGCATGGAGGAAATTTCAACTGTCACCAAGAAGGTTTCATCAGCACTGGCATTACAGGGAAACTAATGAACTATTATTTATTTATTTGAGAGAGGTAAGGTGTTACCAAAGAAACAAGTGATGTTTTGGGAAAGATCCGAGGATGGGATGCCACATCTTAATGACCTCTGTTGAAAATCTACAATCTATACACACATGTGAAGATAATGTTTATAATCTGAGACAATTTTAGTGGAGATCAGATTTCATTTGTGGACACAGTAGATCAAAAACAGACACAATCATTTATGCTTTGGCTGAGGTATATTTCACGATCTGAAACCATGGTGGATTGTTTTCAAAATTACTTATTGGAAAAATATGCTGTTAATTAACATCATGCGATTGGATCTATAAAACTTTTCAAATCCAAAATTTTCAAATAATGCAGCAACAGCACTGGACGATCTCTGAGGGATTGTGGGAGTCTCGTCTTGTTGCTTCTCAACTGACTTTGTGCGTTCGAGTGTTTTACCATCTCTCCTGTGATGGTAAAACACTCTCCTCTCCTCGGGATCCCTGGAGTGGTGCTCTGAACAAGCTAGAAAACAATAAAGAGTCTTTATTAATAGCTGCTCCGGTGCTATCAGCATTGATAGACTGGGTTTCTGGCTCTCTCTCCGTCTTGTGGGCTGATGGGAGGAGAGGATAGGTGAGCAGAGTGATAACACTGCAGCGCCCGCCTGCCCAGTATTGATGCCTCTGAGGAATTCCCTGCAGAGATTTCCCAGCAGCCCCTGTCATCAGATTCACTGGTTTACAAACAGATGTGTGTGACAAGCTTAATTCCTCTTTGTGGTTGTTTTTTTTTCCCCCTCTGCTTATCGATCCATCTGTGTTTCTCCTCACTTTCTCCTCCACCCACTCACTTTACAATAATTGTTGAACAACGGCTGCAATGTCAGTGACATTGGATGTGTAAACAACTTAAAGTGTTAAAGCCCTCCAAACTCCCACTCCTGATGTAATCCCAGATTTGGAGTTTAAGAGGGAGTAAAGTCCAACACTGATGCAGCATTGCAACTGGGGCTAATTTCCAACTTTCCTCAAAGCGGCTTTCAGATTCTCAGACGGTACAAAACTCTTAATGGGAGCAGGCAGGAGCGACGTTTGTGTAGCCCTGCTTCATACAGTTGTAGGTGAAAGTAGATCATTTTTTGTTCAGGAGGCTGCAAAAGCAACCTCAACAAGAAGAGAAGTTTTACAATATGAAGTTATGCAACAGTAAAAATTTATAGCTCAGCAAATTTTGGACCTGATAACATGAACGTATTTAAGAGCTGGCTTTCAGTTCAATTCACGCTCACAATGCTTCTGCAGCCGCTTTCCTCTGAGCCCATGAAGACTCACAGACACTCTGCTGACCTCATGGAAAGAAAACCAGGGAAGGCAGAAAGAGTGAGAATAAGAGAGAAGGAACATATAATGATTATCTTTGGCCATTGGATTATGTACCTGTACTTGAGAGAACTGCAGGCCTTTGTGGGAGTATTGATCTCGCGTGTGTGTAACCAGAGAAACCCCTTTCTGCTGTAGGGCTCAACCCAAGCCAAGCCCTCCATCCCATCAGTCATCAGAGTGCTTGGATCCAGCCACCACTAATGCTGTCTGTCATAACTTCTCTGTTCAGTTTGTGTTTATACTGTAACTGTGATAACTACTTCTGCTACTCACGCTGCTCAGTCCATTTCCACTGCCATCAATTTGAACCTTCTCAGTTTTGTTACGGATTCTGTAGCAGGGGTGCAGAAGAGGATAAACCAACCTGGACTCGGTGCACCACCTCATCGCTCCTTCGCCGTGTGACATCTAAAGGCCTGCTGGGTCTGCTTGAGGTCGATGGACACGACAGGGAGGCGGGCAGTTGTTTAAGTTACCACACAAACACCTACAACAGTCTGGCGCAGGGGGACTAAAAGAAACCCAGATCCGCCGCGGATCGACCAGACACCAGGAGGATTTGGTTGACTGGTGGGATTTTTTCCAGGTTCTGTCTGAAGCCAGTCGGGTTCTGCGGTGAATCCAAAGTGCGGTGGACCTCCTAGTCCTCACCGTCTGTGAACCATCTGCTCCGAAAGTCTCTGCTCCTGTAAACCGACGCACAGAGCTTCGGTGATTGCCTCAAATCCGCTCTGGAGGAAGCTCAACCGCTTTGTCTGCGGCGCACACCGCTCACAACACCAAACAATTCCAGTTTCTGGCTGTCCTCGCGTATGAGCGAGCGGTTATGCGCATGCATGCGTATGAGCGTGTGACACACAATTTTGGTGTTTATACTCACTGAGCCAAGGGGTTTAAGCTCTGGCGAAAGATGCCACTCACTTCTGAGCATTTTAGTTACGCACTCAGCATGATCACATCTGAATCTGGCCTGTGTTTGGCTTGGAAACCCGACATCCAAACACATTTCTGGATGTGTTTTTGTCAGATGTAGCCTTCCACCATAAGGCCAGCCTTTTCTTTTTTTTCTAACACAGATGCACGCTTTCAACTCGAGCCTAATTGATGGAGTGTGTCCTTCTCGTCCCAGCAGAATAGCACACGGTGCAGTTTGTCCAAGCCAAACAACAACCCGCTCGAGCCACCACTCTGAACTCTACCCAAAGCACTTGAGAACAGAGGTTTGCACTTCTGTTTCTTCGTGTACTTATCTCATTATTCCAATTATTGTTCGCTGTGTGTGCTCTACAGGAAGTCAGGACTTTTGCATTAGAGAGCTGGTGCACAGATGACAAGTCGCGCTCTGATTTCTGCCGCAGCGGACTGGCAGGTGGTGATTAGCGGCGATCTCTGGCCTGGGCAATATCACGGACAATCCGGATCAGTTCTTCCCGCCAGCGGGAGTGGAGTGAGGAGCGTTTTCCCAGGACAGAAGGAGAGCACTAATTGGCAGCTACCCTGTCATAGTGATTATTTGTGCCCCTCTCTGCAGCCTGTTGTGACTGGTGGAGCCACGGCTTAATCTTTATTTAATAAGGCCGCTCCATAGGGGCTGACACAGTAGCTGGTAAGAAGGCCTCAGAAGCCTCCTTTGGACACCATTGATGGTTTGGCTCCGGACACAGGGCCTGGGTTCGTGTCTGACTGCCCACCTGCCACCACCACCCACCATGCAAACGTGCATCCTTCATTAATTTAATTAAATTCTGCCCAAATCTGGTTGATGAAAAAAACAAATATTTTAGCCGTGCTGACTGTGAAACTGCAAAGCTGAGATGACAGAGAGTGTTCTGGAAACTCTGCACTGTGCTGTAGTGAATAAAAGTACGGGTGAAGAGGATAGACACATCAACCTGTCATTGACTTGGCCAGGCCTCCAGCTTCTCAGTGCCATTGGCAGTTATGGTCACCGCTGCGGTCACGCTCACAAATTAACACAGGTTCTGCTTCAGCTATCCCATATTTGCAAATCTCTGCCATAGATTAATCTCCCCCTCCTCCTCCCATCTCTGCACTTATGTTTCATATCTCCCTAAAATTGATTATCTAGACTCTTGTCTGGACAGGCGATCAACACTTGCTTTTTACTGATGGTCTCAAACCAAACTTTTGGGTTCATTTTTCTGCCTCTCGTGCAGTTTGGCGGCGTTAAATCTTCCATTGCAGGAGAAAGTCATTACCAGTAGTCTCTGAGACTTCTCTGCCCTGGTTACATTCCTTATTGGGGGGGGGGAGTCG
>OOFC01014475.1:0-21548 GCA_900323345.1 Pseudochromis fuscus
CCCCGCACCCACCGCGCACTCGCTAATGAGTGAAAATGAGAACAATGGGGAGAGGAGCGCGGGGCCCGCCAGCTCATCTGGGCTCCGTTGATCTTGTTAATTGCGTCCGTGGACGCGCTCCGCTCCCTTTGAAGTGTGTCTGAAGAGCCCGCTTCAGAGACTGGCAATTACCGCACATCATGTAATTGCTGCAAGACAGGCAGCCATATGAGAGAATTCATGTTACTGTATGTGTGCGTCAGGGTGTGTGAGTACATCTCGGTAAAAATGTGTGCGCGCGTGCGTGTGTGTGTGTAAGGGAGAGAGAGATTGAGAAAGAGTCTGATGATAGTGATGCCTTCCAAGGTGTTGTAACAGCATAGCTAACGTCCTGTCAAACCGCAACACCTTCAGAACAAAATCTTAACAGCTTTGATGCTACAGACAGCTGCATTTTGCAAAATGACTACTTACTACTTTGTTAAAAATCAATTTGCACGGATCAAAAGAAATTCTCCCCCTTTTGGAATTCAATTAATCTCTTTATTCTCACAAAGTGTCATGGCTGTGGTTTTAAGAGGAGACGTCCACGGCCTGTTTACATCCTCCACTGCAGTTTATAAATGTTTTGAGGTCAGTAGAGCTTTGTGATTCTTTGTGGCAAACGTCTTGTGTCTCTTCAAAGGCCACGTAAAGTCCCATTTTTATGAGTTTCATTTGTGTCTTTGTAGGCTGGAACACAAGTTTCCTGTAGTTTTCTTCTGTCCAATCACAGGAAAGATCCCTCTACAAGTTTTCACCTGGCAAGGTAGGAGTTCAAGAAGTCGCATAATAGCTATGATAAAGATTGCAGACCCCAAAAAATACATGAGCATCTAAGTGTACACAGTGTGATTATTAGGGTGGCACGTGTTCAACTTGCAGCTCAGTGAACTGATAGAGGAGAAGTTGATGGATGGTTTCCTTCTTTTACAATCAAATCAGGGTCAAAATTAATGCTTCCCCCTGTCATCATCACAGACTTTCTGTTTCCTGCACTCACACTTATCTGGAATATATAACACTTGTCTGTATACTAGAGGCATAGATGCACATCGATCATTACATAAGTCAGGCAAAGGCAGACAGAAAGACAGAAATTTAATGCCTTAAGTAAGGAGGTGAATAGAAAAATATATATTACAAGACAACTATCTATCTATCTATCTATCTATCTATCTATCTGTCTATCTGTCTATCTATCTGGTCTGTATACTTGCATAAAAAGCCCACTGTTCTGCACAAAATACCCAGCTGATACACACTGCCAACCTACTTTGAGCTGCAAAAAACCTCTTACTCGCCCCCCTTTGCCATAAATCAGATAATGTTACAGTAGCATGCCGCTGTGCTTTGTGAAAGATACAGATACAACGAGGCAACCCTGTGCTCCCACTCCCACGTCTGAATACAATTGAAAGTGGTACAGATTAAATGTACCACTCGGGGCTAACTACAGCTGTAAGATAAATACTGTGCCACATACTGCTGTGGCAGCAGACAGAGATTTGTCTCTGTGTGATAGACCACAACAGTGCACATTTTCAAGACGCACACACATACGACAGCGTGCCTGTTTGGATACATTTTTACAAAGAGACAAAGGAGTAAAACTACAGCATGCAAATATTGTCTCCCTGCTTTGTAACAAGAAAAAAAAAAAGATTCGGGACAGTATTGTAGGTCAGTGCTCTGCCTGTTATCCACAATCAGATAAACGAGAGTCAAACTAATGCAATCAAATAAACAAGGCGAAGATTTAGAGTCTGCATCACTGCTGTTCTGTACTTAAACACATTCATGTAATGACTGTCGTTACGCTTTATCATCAGTGAATGTGTGCGTGAAATTTCACTTTAATCCATAATAATCCATCTAATAGCTGAGAAATTTCAGTCGGACTGACATGGACATTGGAGCAGTCGTGCTTTGCAGTTCTGTCCTCCAGTCATTTTTTTCACAGTCTATGAGGAGAACCTGTTGATGCCAGCCTCACAGTGACATCAGCTCTAAAAAAGCAGGGACGACAGAAGACAGTGGGCCCAGCCAATTATCAATAATATGAACACCTGGGTGTCATAATTGGTTATGAAATATGAGATACACAGCCCCCCAACTGTACGGAGAAGTTGGAGAAGTTTGACCTGTGCATGAAAAGTGGTTTGGGGTCACAGATGTGTTTCTGTAATAATAATAATAATAATGTTTAAACAAAAGTCAAGTCAGACTTTTCTAATAGTCAAAACAAGTGTTTTGTAAATTTTTGTTATAGACACGCCTTCCACCCTGCACTGTGTTTTCATTACACATTTACTAGATTGTAAAATACACTAGTGCAGGACAAGGAAGGACACGATGCTCCACACAAAAGGCCCTCCTGAGATATTTTCTCAATATACACAGAGAAATGGAAACTCTGTGCATTAAATACAATACACTGTAGATGGATTAAATGTTCTGATTGTGTTACAACATGTTACATTGTTTTGCAAGTGGATGGACCAAGATTAAATATAAACACACAGTTACACACACAGACAAACACACCTAGCAAGAGGGCAAGGAAAAAAAAAAAAGAGGCTTGCACTGAGGCAGCTTGCCGAAGGGCAGCCTGCCAAAAGAGTGGGAGCGGGAGCGAGAGAGAGACAGACACACAGACAGAGAGAGAGAGAGAGGGAAAAGAAGGGGAAGAGAGCGAGGGAGAGAGCAGGAAAGTCCTTACATAGTCCACAGGAAGAGCTGTGTCAGGGCAGGAAGCTCCTTGTTTGGGCATGGAGGTTTCCTGGCTGGCTGGAAGACTGACATTTCCTCTACTGGTTGCCTTCTGGAGAGGGGATCACATGAAGGCTGGAAGGAGGCTGCAGGGGTGGTGGTGGGCCGCCCGTTGGGATGGGCCGGGCCCGCTCTCTGGTTTCAGCTCGAGCTCCCTCCCCCCTCCTCCCTCCCTCCATCTACGCTTCGCTCTCTCTGCTCAGCCTGCAGCTAGTGGCTTATTGCTGTAGCAGACACTTCACAGGTCAGCATTCAATCTCAGCATTAATGACAGTATACCACAGCACAGTCAGTACATGTTGCTCTGTTTGCATAGCATTTAGCAGAGAAGTCAGAAGGAGTTAAAGACAGAATGGTGAACATGTAGCTACATATATGTGTGCACCACTGACAGCTGTGACACACAGTTTGCATACACTGCGACTTTTAATGTTTGTTCAGAGGATTTATTTAGCCTGTCGTGCCCATTGAGGCTTTTTAACCTCAGCGGTGGTGATTTTAGGGATGGCAGCAGTGGTCTATGGCTCATAACTTTAATTCAGACTGAGATATCTCAATATACTAAAAAATGTATGGTTATAAAATTTGACATTTTCAAGTCCAAGAAGATGAATTCTGGTGACTTTGATCATCATTTGACTTCTCAGCATGATTTTATTTGTTTCCTACTTTATGTTTATGACCAAACAGGCTAACTGCAAAACAAGTGACACTCCTTTCAGCGTTGATTGTTTGCATTCAGTACTGTTAGGACATGCTAGCACTATGCTTAGATCCTTTTGTTCTTTTTAAGTACATGCTGTTGTAATATACCTTGAGCTCTGTCATTTAACCCCTTAAGCCCCGAGCTCTTATTTTGAAATTTCAGCTATAGAAAAATACCAGAGGCAAATTTCAGGGTCCCCCAATTGGGAGAGCTTGGGGTTTAAAAGGTTAAAGTGACTCTGTTTGCATTTCATTTTCAGCACTTACCAGAAAGACATTAGCTTGTTGTGTTTGAGCATTTCTCTGTTAACCTGATGCTGATGACCTGTTCACTCTCCTCCTCGCTTTACTCTTTCTGAAGTTGTGAAAACGGGGGCCAAAACTGCAAACCTAGACACTTTCCAGTCAGTGGCTGAAACCATGTTGTGGACTCATGCTTCGGTGCTTATTGATCAGCCATCTGTGCATTTGTCTGAATAATAAACTTCAACTGTGACCAGACACACCGACAGACAGATACACAGACAGATGTTTCCTGGTAAACAGCAAGTAAGATCCAATCAGACATAAATCTGCAAAGTGACAATGTAAGTCCTCCACCTGCTTTCGCTCTTTCTCTCTCACACACACACACACACACACACACACGGAAAAAGGAAAAGCAGCAGACTAAGGAAAAGGAATTAAAAGAGAGAAAGAGGATGCATCACAGACAGGGTGTAAAATAAAGTCTGAGACACAAACACTGAAATTAACACGAGCACACACACATCAACACACCTATACCTCAACACACAATCACGTTTTTCCTGCTGTCATGTCTCTCCATGATGATTACCTCATAAAACACAGCAGAGTATAGCTCTGCTGCTTCATAGCAACAACAGCAAGGACAGAGTGGCGATGGTGGTGCTTGTGGCTGCCGGGGAAAAACGTGTGTGTGTGTGTGTGATAGATGTATTTAAACCTTGTGAGCAAAGCTAGAGAGGTAGAATATAATTTAACGAATGTGGATGCAAAAAATAAATGTGTATAAGATCTCAATGGGAGTGACAGGGAACAATGGAAAGTAATAATGTATGTTAAAGGTGAAAGCAGAGGAATCTAAGAGTGCACGTATGCACAGAGGGAGATGGATGAAGTGTGTTTGGGAACAACACAGCGTGTAAACAACTGTTCATTTAATGACAATTTCTCCCCATTTTATCGCTTTAGAGAAAGAGAGAGACCCTCACTCTCATCCTCACAGCAGCTTTTAGCCCGCTGGTCTGGATAGAATAACAGAAAAGAGCTGGGGTCATTACTCACAATGGAGGACTCTATTAAGCGGCAGTGTACACTGCTAAATGCACACACATACAAGCGCATACACTCACACCCTGAGGTGTAGCGAGAGCACGGCGAAGTGTGTGTGCGTGCGTGTATGCGTACATGTAGGCACGTGGGTCAAATGTGTGGCCCTCTTTGTGTGAATTATACTTAACTGCGGGGATATTTCCGAGCTGTAAAAAAACATACACACACAAGCTATGCACGCTCTTTGTAATCTAGCACCATTACTGGCGGCTTCACGTACATTAGAGGATGAAAATGATGGAAGGCAGGAGGAGACAGGGCTGCTGAAGGGGTAATTTCACCAAGGGGGCATCTGAGGTATTTATAGCCAAACGATTGAAGCGTTGAAAGCATACTGAGTTCATGATCTGATCACAGACGTATCCTAATGGAAATGCGATAGTCAGGGTACAGTAATGTACAGCTCACACTAGGCTCAATGTTTGACTCCACTATATAGAAAACTTTGCTTTTCTATCACCTTGTCAAAGCCCAAAATTTCCCGTGTTAAACTTGGGTTATAGCTGTGGTCAAGGCTCATGACTTCACTTTGGCAGTAATAACCTGTCAACTGTTTCACATTAGGAAGCGTAAAAGTCTACATACACACTTGACAGAGCTGACAGATGCTGACATGCCACTGCATGCAGTCACAGGCCCTAAATGAGGACCTAACGGTGAGGATGTGACAGAGATGTGGCTGTGCTCGGCTCGCCACAGCACACACTGCTTACTGTTAACTAGCTGTTAGGCAGGCAGACGAGGAGAGACAGACACGGGGAGAAGTGGCGACAGAGATTGTTTGGATTTAGTTTTTCATAAATCTGCAGAAAATTGTACATTATGGTAAATGTACTTAGTGATACAGTTGATATCAGCCTCATCGCTCTGTTTTTTATCTCTCTATGCCAAGTTAAGTTCAGCTTCGCATTTACCTGCAGCCTCGAAAGTCATATCAGTTTTCTAACTTTCAGCAAATAGTTTTGTTGAAATGTTCCATTAAACGTTGGCCGACTCTTGGACTTTCTGAGAGTTTCCAATGAGAGTGAATTCCCGACTTGATGTAAACCGTTTAGGCATGTGTTGGTGTGTGTGTGTGGATGTGCTGGTGGACAACAGAAGCTCCCAGCAGGTATCCCACCCTCCTGCTCCCCAGACGCAGCACACTGATGACATCAGCTGGTGTGAAAGTGGCCATTAGTTCCACCTCATCACTGAGGGACAAATATAGCAGCGCAAGGCTTTCATCAGACATGGAGGACAGCTGTAGTGAGGGGGCGGGAAAGGAAACCTGGCCAGATGATGATACACATTCACCGTATCCCTCCTCCTTCCCAATTCTCACTTCTCCCACTCCCCCGTGCGATCATGCTGTCACCCCTGAGACTGATAACACCTCACGGCTGCTGCATATAGGCACATGTGGCATAAACAAGCGCACACCTATATATATGCTCACATAACTGCACACATATTTACCTGAAAGGAATTTCCTGGAGTGTTTTTTTTTTTTGTATGTGATTATGCCTCAGACTTTAAATGAGGTTTAAGAGCAGCCGATGACAGGCTCTGCTTTTGTAATACCTGGTGCTGCATTATGAAAGTACAAGCCGTCACAGCACACAGTACCACTGTCAGTGCGAGTCAAAACTATAAAACACCAGAACAAATGAGGACTCTTTCTACTGCTGTTAGTCCTGACTCTATTGTCTTTGGCCCTGAACTATAACAGTGTTTTCTTCAGTTGTATGACTAGATTACATAGTTTATTATTGACTCATTCCACAGGTATTACCTAATAAGTGGGTTAGGGATTATTTTCGGCAGCGCATGGACCAAATACACCGGGTGAGATTAAGTTAGAGTCAGCGCTGATGTTTTGTGGAAAAGCAGCGCACTTACAGAACAGTGTGTGTGTGTGTGTGTGTGTGTGTGTGTGTGTGTGCTGCATCTCAGAACAGGTGGCTGTGAAGTTGGAGCAGACACCTGGCCTCCGCCTTTTGAGTGACAGGTGGTGAAGTCACTGCAGGGCACATCTGGAGGGTGGAGGGAAAGAGATTTTCTATTAGTCCTCTGTCTCTCTCAGCTTTCAGAGTGAGACCTGATCTGATCACTGGAGCCAGTCGCTTGGTTTTGCGCCCACTCTAATATCTTTGTAGTGAAGCTTCTCGTGGAAATATGCAAATGCCCCAAATGGCCAGAAACATATAAATAAAACCCATAGTAAATTGTGTTGGAGTTATATTCAATCACAAAGCCTGCAGACACGCATATGCTCGCACATACTCACAGCGCTGTAGCCCTCACCTCTAATCTGGACTGTTGTGACAACTGGGTGGTTGTACTGAACTCTTGAACTGCAGTTCAAGCAAAACCAGTGGCCCTGAAATACATCCCCACTGCTTCATGGGAAAAAAACTGGGTCATAGAAATGGGCAGATTCATGAAAGAAAGAAAACAGAACAAATCGAGCAGTGCAGGACTCCCCACCGCTACTACTACTCTAGTCTTGTCCCAAAGCCAGTACAATAATTTACACTAGTCTCTAATCTCGACACTTACATAAAATCTTTTTGTTTGAATTATTGTTATTTAGGAATTGAGGTCTGGCACGCTGCTGTCAGAAGCCTCTAATGTGCAGTAGGAAGCCATCTGGTGCACAACACGCATCCCTCTGACGAAAACAAAAAAAGTCTGAGAGGCATGACTGCATTTATTTACCCAGCCTTACAGACCCTGCTCAGGGATTGCATATGATATTCAGTCTCACAGACAGAAAAGAAAACAACTCAAGCCCACTTACTAGCCTTGACACATAAAGACTTATGAGGGCCTGTTTGCATTTCAGAGCCACCCAGGTGCCTTTTGTAAAGCTGTAGTGTACTTGATGCTGAGTTGAAGAGGTGTCATATTTGGAGGTACTTAAGCATGCACTGTTTTGTTGTCTGTTCAAAGCCATGTACTTCAAACAAGCATTGCTTATTAAGTAGAGCTAAAGTTGCCAGGACACCTGTAGATTATTGTGGAAGTGATGCGCCAAAAGTCTCTTTTGTGTGCCACAAATAATCTCAAAGATGCTTGTGAGTTGTGCGGCTCTTGGATCTTGTGTGTTTTGAACAGGTACACTACAAACGCACCAGCAACGCGTTCACACATCTTAACCCAGAAATGGAAAACAAATTTGTGACGATCTATTATGTGCTTGTGTGTGTTTAGATGCAAAGTGAGCATCTGCCGTTTCGGATTTGGTGTCTAAGATGTCTGAATATAGACGGACTGTTACGTTTGGCCCAGGTCTGCCGCACTTTACAGTTTTTCACGAATATTTCTTCCAGTCTGTGATGTGCACATTTTCTGAACGCCGTGTCTCTGTAAATGTTGCAATCTATGTGAAATGTACTTGTGAGGAAGCTTGAAATCAAGCAGTTTAAATATAACCTACTTATCCCAAAAGGCGCAACAGGTGTCGAGTGCAAGAGGCAGAACAGGAGAGCGCACCTGACGACTGTCTCAGCGTTCCCTTTTGGCAAGATAAAAAAGCCATCCCAGCGAGGCAGAGTGAGACTCTGAACATGAGATCAATGGAGCATATTTAAAAGACATTAGAGAGCAGTCCTCCTGTCACATTCCTGTGATAAAGTACAGGAATCTAGCCTTCCAGCATACAGTACCATGTCTCTATGAAGGCGATCCTCCAGTGTCGCTCCCCCTGTGTGTAATCTCCATGTGGAGATGAAAGATGGAGGACGGCCAGCAGTGTCTGTGTGCTAAGCTGGGCTCTGGGTCGTCCTACTGACACTGGGTTGTCCCCAGCGGCCTGCAAGATGTCAAGGGGTGAGGGCAGAGGAGAATGGATGGCTGCCGGCCCCGGAGCCCCTCATTCACTCTCTAACTTGCTCACATTAAAGAGAGCTCTAATCACTGCAGGGACTTGGCCAATGATGTGCTTATCAAACGGCATATTTCAAAAAGGCATCTTAAAAGGCCCGAGGGCGAAGAGGCAATAAGAGCACATTTGTATGTGGATGAAAGGGAAAAGTGTAGACAGACCTTGCATCAGAATACAGCGGGGGGAGATCATTAGCATCTCCAGCAAAATATGCACTACCAGCGAGGAGGAGAGAGGTACAGTCGGAGCAGGAGAGAGAGGCGGCGCGGCGGTTGTGGGATGGGGTTGGAGGGCTGAGGGAGAAAGAATGGTTCTTTTCGCCATTCGTTCTTTTTTGTTTTACACAGTTCCCAAAAAGAATAAGAGAACAAATACATTTTTGAACAAAGGCAGGGCTCTTGAAGTGGAGGCCCGTTGGGGGTGTGAGGTGGCTCCATGGTGGGTTACAACAGAGTGAAGCCACGACGCATATGCACTCCCAAATCCTCTTAGACTCCTCTCACACCTCCCTAAACAGAACAGGCCCAGTGCGTGAGCTTTGATATGCGAGGAAGAGCCTTGAATCAAAGGACGTCATTGGCTACACAATTCCCTCACACTTTCAAAAAATATTGGCCGCATGTCTTTCTAGCATTTCGGTTATGGGCTGTGACAAAGTCGGGTCACAGCCTCCCCCCCCTGTCTGACCATCACTGGTTAAATAAAATATTGTCTCTTACTAAGAGGAAAAAAGGCTGAGAGACACACAACCACAACCAGTCTGTGGTTTTAACATTGAGTAAAAGACTTTCCTAAAATCGTGGTAATATGAGAAAGTTCTGATGCGAAAGATGCTGAATGGCTCTTTATTTGCGGCCAGGAACCAAAATAAGGCTGTAAACAATGACAGGAAATGACAGATTTTAGGATTTTAAGCCACACAAGGAGTTTTGAGATTTGCCAAAAAAAAGAAAAGAGAAAAAAAAAAAGCCAGATATGCTTCTGAGTGAGGAACATCATGACTTAAACATCAAGATGATTTAACTCAGCATAGCCACAATGCTGATTTGTGTTTGTGTGACTTGCTGTAATATATCTCCAGCTCTATCGTATATATGTGAGTGCATTTCAAATATTTATAAAATTGTAGCAGTGGTGTAGATGGCCTAAGAAAATCCATTGTTAACATCTATTGCATTTTTTTTTTTTTTTAGGATCATTTGGGAGTGTTTATGCGTATTTGAAGTGACACACACACACACACACACAGGATGTCAGCACATGTGAGGATGGAGTCCAGGTGCATTTGTTTTACGGGGACGCCGAGCTTTAACCGGAGAAACAGAACAGAACAAAGGCTGGTAGCACAGCAAATTTCACACAATTACACACAGCAGCATGCAGACACACAGCAGGATTGAACTACATTAGCTCGAGTCTACAGACAGACAGACAGACAGTGTGTATATTGCACGCCAATGCCTGCGTATACACACAACAACACATACACACGAAACTCATCAGGCCCAATTTGGAAATTTGGAATCAGGAGACCAATTATCTTAATTATTTTCCCTTTCCCTCCATCACTCTCCTCCTCTTGTTTTCCCGCTTTCTATTTTAGCTGTGTTTGCATTTGTGAGTATTTTGGTTACTGCATTTCACAACACAAAATTACGCCAAAGCTCAGAGAGAACAGGGTTTATGTCTACATAGGCTAAAAAAACCAAGCTGTTTTATTTCCATACTCAAACATGTAGCAAGAGCTCCTTGCCTAGGGAACAGTGGCAGATGAATAATGATGGTGCGATGAAGCTGTTATTATATTCTGCTTGAAAAAAAAACCCCAAAAGAAACAGCATTTAAACCTTCAGGGCCAGTCTGTTCAGCTGCTCCCATGCAACGATTCAGACTAACCTACACGGATATTGCCCAATTGTGTGTTACAGCTCATTCACTACGAGGTGACAGCATCTCGCCAACTATTTGTGGAAAAGAAGGTAATTATTGTGTGATGGATTTCACCTGCACCCTGTGAAAATAACCCTGTGCCATGTCTAAGCACAGCTGGTTTAAAATATCCCAATCCAAAAATCATTTCTCGATCAGCACACAGAAGAGATTTTTTTTTTTTTTTTGAGGTGGGGGGGGTTTGTGAGTGTGTGAGTGTGTGTTGCTCAAAGACCAAATTGCTGGAAGTCTGTGTACTCAATAGTAAAGGCCAACAATATATCATGAAATCTAAAATGAAATAGGAATTTAGATAAGCTTAATATCTTCAAGAGCAAGTTGGATCTAGATAAGAATTCCTCATCTACAGTGTTTATAGGCATGGGAGTCATGCGTTAGTGTTATCATTAATACAGGGTTTAGTCGGAGGAAGGCGATTGAAATGGAGAGTTTCCATAAGATTATGGTGTGGGGAGTTTTCTTAATTTAAAGGGATTTCTGTGATGTGAAGTTATGATATCAATCTGCATACAATTAACATGTAAGATGATGGAATATGTGAAATACATGTATGAGGAATGTGCATGATGAAATGAAGGGAGGGGTGCAATGTAATGAAGAGGGTTCTCGACGAAATGGCTCCAAGTACCAATGGAAATATTTGAAAAGTCCAACAATAAATTATGAAAAAACAAATATACATATATATTCATATTTTTATTTATATTTCATTTCTGGAAGGATATCTTGTACACCAAATATCCCATTGGCAGTTAAGCGCATTCAATGTGTTTAGAAGCCAGAAACAGTCACTTGTTTTAACAAACACAAATACAAAATAAAGATAACCACAAAATAATGAACTGCATGTATATAACATACAAAAGAATCCCATGCCTACTCAGTAGGTAACTTCAACATTCCAGCTCTTGAAGATGTGGATATTTACACTTAAGTTTTACAAAAATATACTTTATAATTTTTATCCTTTTTTGCTTACATTCTGATAAAATGAAGCGGTGCCCTCATAGCTCGTCCCTTTCTCCTCCCTCTGAGTATGACTTACATTCTGTAACAAAAATATTCCCTCAACCCTTAAGGCGAGATGCAGTGCATCCTCTCTCGCGCTCAGCCGAGTCACAACATCAGCAAGGCTTCACAAAAGGCACCAAATAACGGGAGCGTTTGTCTTGTTTAGTTTTTTGTTTTTTTTAAATGTTTTTTTTTTCTTTTCTCTGTTTTTCCATATAACCAAGCGATATGTCACATGTGAGAAAGAGAGAAAGAGATAGTACCAGTGGATGATATTTACAAACAGAAACTAACATCACTCTTACTCATGCTTGAATACTTAAGTGCTTTTTTTCAAACAATGTCAAAACGTATCACAGCATCATCACTACATAATAGAGAAAGTATGTAGAAAATATGGCCCTGCTCACTTCAAATAATACAATGCAAATATGCAAATAATTGTTCACATCAGTGGTACCAAAGAATGATAAAAACGAAACATGGCACATGTACAATATACATATATGATAGCTTATGTATATCATTCAATGTCTTTTGTACTGTACGAGTGCCTGCAAGGACGAACGTGCCTCAGCACCACAACTGCTGGCAATCTGTTTGTCTCTTGGTTTTTGTGTACCTAATAACAGAGACCTGCCAGTGCCGGTTTCTACTCTCTATCTCTGGAGTCCCTTATGCATTTGAAGTGCTGCATTTGTTTTACAGAGACAGAAAAAAATCCCTTTTTATCTTCTATTGTCTTTGCCCAGTCCTTGACATGTGTCTTTTTCTCTCTTTCAGGTAAATCTCAAGATTCACCTAACACTGCACAGGGAGCAGAAAAGTGCTTTTTGGAGGGGAAAAAAAAAAGTCCTTTTGATGCTGATTTCTTTCCCCTCAAAAAACCTTAAGGAAGGAGAGGTGCGGAGAGACTAAAAAAGTTTTTCTCTTTGCTCTTTCTTAGCAGATTTCAATTGTCCTTGGGGAGAGGGTGGTCTGCATGTCTGAAAGCGGGGTGGGCACGGGGGAGCTGTAGATGTTGGATGCCACTGAGGAAGGGAAGGAGGAGGCGACCTGGGACTGAAAGGTGCTGGACATGGACACTGACGGGTAGGTGGTGGCGACGGAAGGAGATGGATAGGAAGTGTGGACGGGAGAAGAGTAGCAAGAAGTGACTGGAGAGGGGTAAGAAGACACTGGAGACGGGTAGGAAGTGATGGGAGAGGGGTAGCTGGAGGCAGGTGAAGCGGCTGACACCGGCGCTGCCGTTACCACCACTGCTCCCGCCTTCTCTGCTTTCTTGTCCTTCTGCCGGAGATGGATCTTTGTGTGCCTTTTCCTCTCGTCACTGCGGGCAAACTTGCGTCCGCAGATCTCACAAGCGAAGGGCTTCTCACCGGTGTGAGTGCGGATGTGTGTTGTCAGGTGGTCGCTGCGGCTGAAGTTACGCATGCAGATGCGACACTGGAAGGGTTTCTGACCTGTGTGGATGCGGATGTGACGTGTCAGCTCATCAGACCGTGAGAAGCGGCGATCGCAGGTCTCCACAGGGCAAGCGTACGGCCTTTCATGTGGGGGCGTCTTGCTCGGCCGGGTGGGGTACTTGCGCATGCGGCTGGGCTTAATCAGCTGGGACTGGTAGACACTCTTTAAGTCCTGAGAACCAGTCTGGGTGGCAAAGGCCTTGATGGTGGACAGAGGGGTGAGGGAGGGCTGGCTTGACTGACTCTGGAAGGGCTTTTGGTCGGGGGGCACAAGACTGATCTCTCCCTGTTGCTGAGGGAAGAGGTAGTCAGGGATCATGGGCACGGGGAAGCTTGTGCTGCAGGTCTTGCCGTTGGGGTAGGCAGGGGGCGGGTACTGCACTGCTCCAGCCGGGCTGGGAAAAGCCTGGCCCTGGTCTGGGAAGATGTCAGAGTTTGGGCTGGAGTAGGTCGGGGCAGCTGAGTAGATGGGATTGGGCTCGCTGTGGTGAATTGAGGAGCTGAGGCTAGAGCTCTGAGATGAGGAGGAGGTAGATGAGGAGGAGGTGGTGGAGGACGGGGCGGATGAAGAGGAGGACGAGGTGGTCTGTGAGGCAGCAGAGGAAGAGCTGGAGCTGGGGGCAACGTTGCCCATCAGACCAGTGAACAGGCCCAAAATGGGCTCCGCCCAGAGGCTGTTGCTGCAGTTGGTGGCAGGCTCAAGGGTGAAGCGGCCTGTGTAGGATATGGGGGGCAGCCTCTGGGTGGGGTAAGTCTGCTCCACCACTGGCTTCTCACAGTTGAAGGGGATATCAGGTAACGTATCTGCAGGGAGCACAGAGAAAGGAGAGACATTAATCAAACTGTCAATATCCAGAGGGAGGGGGAGGGAGAATCCTGCCAGGGCGGCGGACAGTGTGTCACTCGTCTCTTCTGTAACAGATCAGTCAGGTGCCCACGCAGAGAAACACCCTCCAACTAAACTCTTTCTGCCTCAACTCTAAAACTGTCTCTGCTACATCTCTACAGGAGCTGCTGTGCAAGCTTTCATCTGTTCACACTCTCTCGATCTTTCTTTCGTTTTTTGTTTTTTTTTCTCCCTGACTTGCTCAAGCACACACACAAACATGCAGATTGTTAAAGCCCATCACGGAGCCAGAGGCAATTGATTACCAAAACTGCAGTTCAGCTGGTTTTAGGAATGCAATTTGAATTGAGCTGTAGGAGTGTCTAAGCATGAGGTGACTGAGCAGCGTCTGAGTCCTCAGAGAGTCGGCAGGGATTTAGAGCTATCGGTAGATATGTATTAAGTAACAGGTTTGTTTTTTAATTCACCTTTTTTGTTTGTTTGTAGCAAGGTGTTGTAATCAATGCGTTGTATCCAAACAGTTAAAATTCAAATTTTCCCATAGTCTACAAAACTACAAGCCAAAGATTTCTGATTAAAAAATTCAATAGCTGAAGTAATATGATTATTTAAAATGTGAATTATTGATAAACAACAATTATATATATAAAATAAAAATATTTTAATAGTTATACAGATGTTTATTTAAATCAACTCTTTTCTTGGTTTAGTGGAGCTCAGCAGTTGTGATATCATTTGCAATTTGGTTTTACTTGCAGCGTAGAGAACCAGAGGCAAAAGAAGCAAATTTCTGTCTCTTACCTCCAGCAAGATGGTCGTAATGCTCTCCTGGCTCACCAGAGCCAAAGCCTGCACCTTCGGGTGCGGAGGCAGTGAGGAAAGGTGTCCCCGCAGAGCTGAGCATCATCACCTCCTCCAGCTTGGGGTAGTTATCCATGGGGGAGTGAGGAAAGCTCAGAGGCTCTGAGATCTGCAGGGCTGGGAGGATCATCTCGGTCTTGGCTGCAGCCATCCTCTGCTGGTGCTGAAGCTGCAGGGCTGAGGCTGCGCTGGTGGCTGGTGTGGAGTGCAGGGAGGCTGGGTGCACGCTGACAGAGCAGTGCCTCGCAGGTGGAGGGAATCACTTAGCCCAGTTCTGCTGATGCCGAGGAAGACACTGTTTTCTGCCTCGCTCCGTGACTCTCGTTCTCCAGTTGTCCTGTTGTTTTCCTTTTTCTCCCAGAGATGAGTAAAGATCCACTTGTCTTTTCAGAAAAAATCAAATGAGTCCTTTATACTCATTCCCTAAGATGTATCAAAGTTAATCAACAGATCAATCTTGACTTTTGTATTAAATTACTTATCCAGTCAGGTTTTGACCTTCTTGGATGGATATTGTTTTGAATTGACTTTTTACTTGTGGCGTGATATTTCTCTGTTAGGGAGTTCTGTGTGTTTGTCTATCTAGCTCTGCTCTAACAGTTGCTCTTGTGGGCTCTCAGGGCTCTCTCTGAGCGGAGAGGTTTCCCCGCTCCTTTTATACCCTCTTGCCGTGACGTAGATGTCCATATATGGAGCAGAGGAAGCCCATATTTAGGCACTGCAGTGGAGGACACATGACGCTGGCCTGGGGGAAAGCAGAGTGGAGAGACATTATATTAAGCTCTCGCAGTAAATTGCAAAGACAACGCCGCTCTTCCTCTGCCCCGAATCAATGTATCTTCATAGCTGAACAGCTCCGTCAGACAGCGGCATAATTCTTGCTCTCTCCCCGTCGCCCGATAGATTTGATTTGGATTTCCCATCTGTGCAGCAGGCTGCGCTGCTGCCGGAAAGCCCGGCTCCGCCGTGCCTTATAAGGTCGTGACTACATAAGGACCTATTCCGGTGGGTTTCCATTTCCCTGTCCTTATTTGGAACTTCCTGAGGCTGCGCTGATCGCTGCTTGGCAGTGAATGAGAGGCTGGAGTGCAAATCATGTCCAGCGCGCACAATAACTAATGTCAGCGGCAGAATCCGGCTTCTGTTTTAAAGTCTTCGGCTGAACCCAAGACTTTATGTGAACACTGTGCAACAGACAAACAGCTTTTCACTGGGTTTGTTCATGTTTGAACATTTAAGACAGATTACTCTGAGCGCTGCATGAAAACGAAACTGTTTTAACCACACATGTAACGACTGTGTGTATTTATGGCACATTCTCACTTTCAGCTAAAGTCACCAGAAATAACACATTCGACTGGAAATCATTGCATTATTCACAAATCTAATGTTTAGAAGTTGCTCTAACAGGACTATATCCCACACACCTATGTGTTTATTGCATATGAATAATTAGTGTATCAGAAGTGAAGGTATTTTCTGTGGCGTTGAGCTCAGAAACACAAGACTGTGCAAACTCTGCTGGATGGTAGCAAACTTCTTCTAAATTAACTTTCCGTCTCTCTCGGCTGTGTCATTGATTAATGAGAACAGATAGCCGCGGCTGCTGACGAGGTGCGGGGCGATCTGTCTAATTGAGGGGTGTCCCCGGCTCAATATTCAGGGAATCTCTCTGCCACTCAGCGGCCTAATGGGCCGCATTAACAACGCTGCGCACAGATGCCAGGACGCCTGCGGGATACCGATGTTCCCCCGGCTGCTCCTGCTTCGGCTGGCGCGCCAGCACTCCTCGGTGGATGCTGACGGGAAATCAATGTGTTTCCCTTGCTGCTGACTGGATCTATATGCGAGCGACCTCATTGGGAAATATCGTGGGCAGGAGACTTTGAGGTGGCCCGCGAGAGAAAGAGAGACAAAAAGAGAAAAGAGATGCTGCTAGTGCGTAAAAGAGGGCGACTGAGCGAGACTCCTCGCTCTTTAAATATAATTTGATTTAGACTCAAGGTCCACTTCTTACATACCAAAACTCTTAGACTGCCCTTTATCTGCAGGTGTTGCTGCCACAAGCTTGCACTCACAATCAGATTCAGAGTTTTTTTAAAAGATGTCGATTGATTGATTGATTGAATGATAATGTCAATATGGCAACAAAACATAAAACTATTTTTCAGGTACACACAGTAGGCTTTTGGTCTTTACTGGATTACATTCACTCCCAGGCGTTTCCCATTCACCCTCTGGCAAATCTCTCTGTTTACCCCCATTAGACTGATAGCAAAATTCTGTCATATATTATGGATGATCTGGAGCAGAGGCTCCTTCACAAAATCCAAATAAGCCTGGAGTAGAGGGCGCAGCTGGAGAATGTGTAATGTTGTTTATTCATACAGATACTGTACGTATAAATGATCAAATCTAATCACTTTTGAAGGTATGTGGCACTGCATGGCGGTGTTTTATAGGAGAAAAATGGGGCTCCCACTGCTCACACACCGTTAAAATTTTGGTTTTTGTTTTGTTTTTCAGAAAGAGGGATGCTACTCCTCCATGTGGCTGTTACTTAAGGGGAAAAGGGACCAGAAGTTGACGACGATGATGATGGTGAGCTACACAAAATGACTGTATATATGTGGTGATCTGATGATACCGGATCTAAACTCCTGTCTGCATCCACCACTGCTGTCATGCATTAGTTACCAAGGTCGATACATTTGTGGCAAAGCAAAGAAGAAAAAGCAGAGAGCACAGATGAGAGAACTCATCATCTGATGACAATGTAATAAAATCAGGTTAGGGAAAACTCTCAGAAAAGTAATAAAGTAATAAAGATGATAAACAGTTCACAGTGGCTGTTTGGGCCTCCCTTCACTCTGATGCATGGAGGGGGTGGAAGCCAGATGCTGTAAGGGCAGGAGAAGGAGAATTAGTTTGTGTGTGGATGTAGATGCTCGTGATATGTGTGCACTGTTGCATGTTTGTTTGTGTGTGTGTGTGTGTGTTTGGGTCGGCCGGTTCATTCTCCTCGGTGTGTTCCCCGTTGCTGCCCACACAAACCAGCCAGAGGAGTCCTCGCCTGATGAAACTCCAACGCTCTGCCAGCCGACAAGAAAAAAAAAAAAGGCTCTTCCATTACCTACGCAGCCACCACACCCCTGTTCAGACACACACACACACACAAACACACCCTGCACGAGCACTGGTTAATATTTAATCACGCCCCAATCTGCCGAGAGAAAAAGACGAGGAAGTAGATAGAAAAGCCTAAAAAAGACAGAAGGTGGAAGAGAGAGGAAGAGTTGGAACAAAACAATAGAAGAAGAACGGAGAGCGAGAGCAAAGGAATCGAGATGTATAGATATCGAAGAACTGGAGGCAGGCTGAGAAAAAGAGATGAAGAAGGTGGGAAGGAAGGGTGAGAGTCACAGAAAAATAGAAAATAGAGCGACTGAGAGAGAATCCTCACACCCACATATCATACGTGGGAGCAAATACCAAGCTTTGTGTTGGCATTTGTCAGCAGCCGGTGCCAGGCAATCAGTCAGCAAGACAGGACAGACGTACAGGCAGACACCCCTGCTCCTCCGTCACGCCCCCTCACCTCCTGGGCTGCCCACAGCGAGCCGTGGTGCAATCCCTCTCCATTAGCATACAGGTGTGTTCAGCCTGGTGTGCTCCCATGATGAGCAGACCAAGATTAGAAGGTGGGTGATGACAGTTACCAAAGCGTGGATGTTACATAATGTGGCAGCGGAGATGGGAGGGAGGGATAACGCAATGATAGAGAGAGAGAGGGAGAGAGGACCAGGTTATTTTGGAGCACCGAATGCGGCTATCATAGTTTTTTTTTTTTTTTTTACCAAGGGGTGAGGTTTGTGGAATTTAATATGATAAAAAATTAAATGTGCCCTGGATGTGTTGGGGCCTGTGTTGCACAAAGCGAGAGTTGATAATTAAATGGGAGAAGAGTGGCGGCCTGATCGTCTCAGGCAGAGTGACAGGCTGAATATTAGCCCTTAGTCATATAGTGATGGGGAGAGAAGCAGAGAACACGATAGGAGGCTATTTGATAAATGTCATTTTTCTCCCAGTTTTTAAAGTGACGCCAGCAGGAGTGTGCGACCTGACCTTTTACATGCAGAGTGAGATTCGCCTAGAAAAAGACGAGCAGGCATGAGAGAGATAAAATCTCTGGGAAACGATGAGGCGACTCGTAGTGCAAATAGATCAGGACTAATTGACATGCATTAAAAGCCAAATGGATCTAACAGGATTCTGGAAACGGCTGTCAGTGAAGACATCCAGTTCTGTATGTCTGTTTAAATACTTGACACTTTGACTGTGCGCTTCAGTCATCATAAACCTTGGCTCACTCGCTGAAAGCTAATACAGCCCATGACAATACAATGCAGAAGATTACAGCGCACCACCTGTTACTGCTCTGAAGCACTCAGACTTTTTTCTTTTTCTTTTAAGATGAGTTCAAGAACGCCACTGTGGAATGCAGGCCCGGTGTTAGCGGTGTATGATTATGAGCTCGCCAGGTTTCTTTGACTGTGGGAGATGATCTGCTAACGCTTTAGGCCCCTGTGACGTTTGAAAAACAATCTGCATGCACTTCACTGTCACTGCAGGCATCCCTCCCTGTTGTATCACCCCCAACGCCCCGCCCCGGGAATGGGATTGGTGTTCGCGTATCACATAGAAACAGCAGCGGCATCAAATAGCCGCTCTATCTGCTTATCTGCCTGTTGTTACCTCCTGAAGGTGGTGGTTGACGGAGAAACAATTACCAAACACAACACAAAGCCCACCCTCAACTGGCCCCACTGTGTCCCTGAGGATATGTGACTCACCGAGTCCCCAGCCTGTTTGTTTGATGCTTGTGACAAAAGACGTGACCCCTGACCTTTCAGCTCCCGATGAGTCACTGGTGGCGCGCTGAATGACGGGGCTTCCCCACACCACGCAACTTTCACAGTGCAGCAACGGGTAACATTTAAAGGTTGCCACAAAACACTTTTTTGTATTTGGATGAGCAGCGAACGCCATATTGCGTGGGTGACCCCGGCATGTTGACAGAGCGGATGCAGGTCAGCGCTGTACACATCGTCTTCAGTGTTGGAGAATTTTTGATGAATTGTTTGGGACTTGAGGAGCTGGTGCATGAGCTTAGCAGATCGTATTAAAGATTAATGACCACTGAGGCCACTGCACAGAATAAAAAATATCTATTTAAAATTGAATTTTACTTTTATGGATAAGTAAAGACACCTGTTGTGCTGCAACTGACTGATGAGAGAGGAGATTTGGCTCATCTCACTTTGTACAAATTGTACCCGAGATAAAAACTGAAGAGGCAGGCTTTTTCCTGAGTGTAGCATCTGCCGCAGACATCTCCCAGTGTGCTCTCTTCTTTCTTCCTTGCTGCTGATCGGGACTGAAAAGTAACTAAGTCCATTTACTCAAGTTTTCAGTACAGGTTTGGTGGAGGTGCAGAGGGAAATATATTTTTACTCACCGTATTTTTCTCACAGCTTTAGTTACTTTTCACATTAGTATCTCACATTAAGAAACAATCATTTGTGGCGCAGATCTCCTTTTTTGTGTTTAACATCTGTAGCTTTTAACCAGAAGAAATCAGGCGCAGACCCGACCACAATCATTTTACGTCTGCTTTACAGTCAAAACTCCTTATTTTGGCTAATTGACTCCAACTGCTCCCCCCACTGCTGACGTTTTCATTCGAGCAGAGACACAGACAGGAGGAGACGAGGAGTGAGGGAGGCAGAAAGATGTGGCCTCAGCGTCCAGACTGAAAAGCAACTGGTTTGTTGTCTTTAGCGAGCACGTTTGGGTGTGACTCATGTACATACGTACTCGGAGCAGACAGAAAACATCCACGCTCGCAGACCTGTTTTTATTCCACTACAGTCTTCAGATTTTTGTCAGGGATTAAAACTTTGCTTTACTCCACGGTCACACAGCGCTCTGCCAGTCCACATCTGTTTATGTGGAGGAGCAGCTTAATGCAGCGTGGGTTTATTATTGCATCAGACAGTCACGCCATCACCGAGCTCACTCTTTGGCCCCTGACATTTATTGAGAGAATGGCAAGAAAGGCGAGATAGTTAGGTTTTTATCTTTTCCTTTCTGAACCTGGAGCTATAAACATACAGCCTGTAAGCTACTGAAAACCTGGTAAACTTACCCTGAAATCACCCTGTCTCTCAAAGAGTGACCCGGTGTTATACAAACACATAAGGCACATACACACGCTCTCTAACTCACAAACCTTTAAGTTGTTCTCCAGAGTTTATTTGAGTTTTGAGTCAGATCAGAAGTTGCCAAGACAAATAGTCTCCTCGGGTCCGATGGCCAAAGCTGCTTCCAATAACTTGCCGTGGAGAGAAAATGACACTTGGAGAGTGAGACACGTCTGCTCAGGTGAGAGTTATTTGTTTTGTAGTGTCAGAGCAGAAGTAAAGTGAAGGAGTAGAGAGGGTGAGAGGCAGGGAGATAAATGGGGAAGGAGAGATACAGTAGCAGAGGAAGTGATGGAAAAGAAAAAGCCAGAAAGCGACAGAGAGTGAAAGAGAAAGCGACTGTTAGTGGGTTGTTGACAGGTGGGCCTGAGGGCAGGTACGACAGGTTGATTCAGGTAAGCCCCCTCTCCCTCCCTCCACTGCTTACCCCC
>OOFC01014475.1:21568-41188 GCA_900323345.1 Pseudochromis fuscus
CCCGTCAACCCTCCCCTCTACCCCAGCTGGAGACTGCCGATGTGGGATAGCCTACAGGGCTGGAGAGACAGGTCTCCATCAGAAAGCCCCGCAACCCTTTGCAATCATACGATAATCATTTAACTCAGAGTGCCGTGTGTCAACAGGCATGACGGCTGACGAGGCAGACAGACAAGACGACAAACAACAATAACTGTGACACCCGTCGTATGCTTCCAAGGAAAAAGAAAAACCAACAGGAAATGGAAGGAGGAGAGAATGAATAAATGAATAAATGTCAGAAGCATTTGGCTTATGGGACAATGGGTTTTTCAGGAGTTGTGGCTCGAGGGCCAAATGTCACTTTGGGTCACTTGGACTGAAGATTCATCTCATAAACTCTGCTGCAGCCAGACGGTAACACATCTGAAGTGATACACAGTTTGCACTAATGCTTTAAATTCAGATTATCTCTTACAAATTAACAGGGTCAGAGTTGCCTCTCTTCCTCTCTCTTTATGCAAGGCCTTGGAAGTGACTGGGTGTGCAGGTTAATGGTGCAACTGGATTAAGGAGACGAGAATCATACATAATGCAGGCATTTACCTTAATGGGAGAAACGTGACTGGTGAGCAGTGTTTACATTAAAGGAGGGTGAGAGTTCAGCTCAGCCGAGGGAATATTTTTCTGCCTACGCTGGCGGCAGACAGTGTAATGAATTTCTATAAAGCGCACTGCAAATAAAAATAAAGACACACAAAGGAGATTGCATGTTGATGGTTGTCGGGCGATGCTGACAAGGAGAAATGGGTGAGGACGGTGTTGAAACTTGCAGTAGTACACAGTTTGGAAAAGACCTCCAGTAGCCTTGGTTTGAACTCCAAAGAGAAAGAAATCTTAGTTGAGATTTTGGAACAATAATCTCAATTAAATCAGAGCTTTTAACACATGTATAAGGAGGGGTTATCAAACAGGAAGTGGGTATTAGCGTCCTTTCAACACAGGTTGTGACAAAGACACACACCAACACGTTCCACTATTTGTGTTTGTCTTACTATCCAAACACACTATGCACGTGTTATATTGAACACAAACACCCCCCCCACACACACACACACACACATGATCACATCCAAGGGCCGACAGGAGTACGTGTATCCACAAGTGTGCTGACAGCACACACCCAGCATATAGCCTGACGTCCTCTTGGCCACAATACACCACACAATTAAAATAAATCTTGTACGAAGGCCACATGGTGCTGCTTTTTCTAACAGTCAAACAGGGGAACAACTCCATAGCAACACCAGAGAAATGTTTACGTATGAGGATATTTGGATTTGCACTGTTGGAAACATAAACAGGCTTAGTGTCATAATTTAGTTAGGAAAAGGATTTTTTCTTTGTATTGACTTAAAGAGTCAAAGAAAGAAAATAGCGTGAGTTGGAAAGTCATGAACTTCCATTTTTCTCGCAGTGGGATTGTGACAGTGTGTGTTCTCATTACGAGCACACCGACAGCCCTCTATGGGTCTCACTCTCTGAGTTTCTCTCTCTCTCTCCCCATCTATCTCTGCATTCCCAGACAGCTTTAGCAGTTCAAACCCTCGCACTGCGGCATTGTCACACACCACACTGGTTGCCATGGAGAAATAGTCCTCCTGGTCTCCAAGGTACCCGAGTCTATTGTCTTTGGCTTCTTTATTTAGATGAAAACATGATTTGTTGGAAGGGATCTACTTGTTTTTTCGCTGCTTCTCTTTGCTGCCTTTTCTTTCTTCTTCTTCCTCCTCACGCGCATCAATGTAACGTCGCATGATGTGTATTGTTTCATCCTTCTCCTTTCCAGGAGTTTGACTGTGCGCATGTGTGCGTCAAGCTCGTCTGATGTTTTGTAGCAATTAATTTCAGTGTGTCTGCATGTCAGCGCCCCAGGAGGGGGGCTGTATAAAAGTTTTCCCCATTGCCACAGCTCTCGCCAGGGCTTATAATTGCCTTCTATTACGAGGGCTGGGTGTCACAGCGCCTGCCTGTCTGTCACCAGGAGACTCTCAACTAACGACAGATGATGAGGCAAAGGAGTTGGAGTTTTCATACTGTTGCTCTTTTTGGCAGAAGTGATAATACAGTATATTTATACTATACAGTAAATAAAATAGGAGCATTGTCCTCCAGCTATGTGGCCTTGCTTGTAGTGCTGTGCGAAAACTGTGCGAAAACCCACGGTGATTTATGAACCTGTATTGTTACAGATTTGGAGACGTCTGTGTAAGAGCCACGCACTCACAAACAACAAAGCTAATCTGCATACCAGGCAACGAGAACAAAGTTATGCGACTCTAATGTGGCTTCATAAAACAGCTGTGAGAGCTTACAGACACTTACAATCAGCAAGCTCTGACCTTTGACCCTGTTTATTTGCATGTTTCCAGCTCCTCTCACAGCTGTCAGCAAGCTGCTACCTCTGTAGTCACTGGCAGCTGAAAACCAAACAGGAAGTGACATCACATCCGTTGCTCCGTGATAACACAGGGCTCAGTCGGAGAAACGACAGAATGAAAGGAAGAAAAAAACAGAGAGCAGAGCGTCTGATGGGTGGAAAGAGGAAGCTGTCTGTGTTTCGCTCTCATTCAGTGGCTGTGGCTCAGACATCCCAGACTCTGTGGTCTTGTTTAAGGCCAGCCAGACAAATAAAAAGATCCAATTTAAGTCACTTATCTACTCAGTCATGTAGTCTTCATCTCTTTTTTTACACTTTCTCGAATCGCCACATATAAAGTTGTTTTTAATCCACATTGAGCTCGTCTCTGCTGACGTCAGCAGTTGCTAGACGAGACTGTGACATTTGCTGAGCTCCTATATTTGTGTCTTTTCTCTGACACTGTGTTTAAATAACTACTGGTTCCACATTGTCTTTCACTCATTCTATTTTTATAAGCAGCATGGGCAGTAATAAGACACATTTTAACACTGCTCTTCTTAAAAAGGTGAAAAATAAGCCAGAGGAAATGTTTGTATTTTCTCTACTCCCTGTTTAATGCATTGTATGAAAGTCACGGAGCTAAATTTGCTTTCAAAAATCTGTTGTGTGAACCTGTTGGTTTACAGATGCACTGACATTTTTTTTTTTTTTTTTTTTTGCTTGCAGGGTGATGCAAACTGGAAGGTGAGGTTTCGGAAACTGTGACGCTGTGCTTTGTCAGCGTAGGGTGCAAGGCCGGGTGAGTTACTGTTGTGCTCTTTTGTGGCACCAGCGTGCAGCAGCTTGTTCCTCTGGCACGAACGCAAAGCACTGAATGAAGTGGGTGCAGGTAAACATGCTAAGACAGGCCACCGCAGTAGTTTTGGTGCGTTGTTGACATTGTTCATGCTAATACGCCTACTTTTTCTCATTGTCTGTCGTCATTACGTCTCTGACTTTTCTGGGTTTGGGATCTGGCGGTTAAAGGATTCATGCCTTTATTCAATATGGATCAGACTGTGAATGTGCAACTTTACCTTTAGGTAAAAGTGGATTGTTTTTTTCTTGTGTTTTATTTTGACAATATTGTAAAGTCTTGACATAAAGTGGACTAAGATGATCTTGTTACACTATATAACTTTAATTGAATTAAGCTCAGTGTCTGAATCATTCAGTCTCATTGAGGGGATTTTTTTGAAAAGTGTCCACCCACATTAACAATCCCCCCAGGACACACTACACCCTTTGAACTGAGATATTTCCTCATCCATTACCCAATATTTGTTGCTATGATGATGACGATGGTGTTGATGATGGTATTCTAACTGGGCTTGGCCAGAGCCACAAATAGGCACCAATTGTTTTGAAAGCTGTCTTCGTTTCTCATTTTCAGAATGGGGAACTAGAGAAAATGAGTCAGAGCAGATGCTTTGAGATGCTGAGGCAGCAGACGTCGATTTGGGATCAGTTCTACATTATGGTTTAATTGGGAAACAGAACCCACAGGGGTTAATGGAAAAACGTCCAAGAGTGTGTGTTCAGAGGCAGACTGGTGTTGAAAACGCTAAAAATGTCAGAAGGATGTGACCTGCTGTGAACAGGACAAATAAACCAGTAGTTGTGGTGTACGGGCTGTTGGGAACAGCCGACCATGTCCGCACAGACGCAGATCGCTCCTGAGTGAAACAGCCAGCGGGGAGAAGGGGAAGCGAGTGGGTGAGAGGGGAGAAGGCGGGGAGCACTGTGGGAGAGAGACAGGAGGGAAGGGAGAGGAGGTCTGGAGTGGGTCCAGGGGAACTCCAGTCTGCTGTTACCCAACATGCTTTCTCTCAACAGGGGCTGGGAGACTGGCTGCTGCTGCTGGACAGACACAGGGTCCAAGGAACACACACACACACACACACACACACACACACACGTTAAAGCATACACCCGCACCCCTCGAAACACACACAGATTCTGCCGTGGCCGTGTCACCATAGTAACACACTGACCCTAGCTTTAAAGTTGCACTCCCGCGCCTCAGCTCCTGCCGAGCTCTGAGGAGCGGGTGGAGTAAATCTCCCTATTTATAGCACCCCCTTTGGCTCAGTTTTACTGGTGACAATACGAGCTAATCTCCTTTCTCCAAAGTCCCACCACATCTACCTTACATCAGCCCAGAGACCTACATTAGCAACAGGACACTCATGGTGAGGGCTGGGGATGAAGAGGGTGAGAATGAGGAGGAAGGAGGAAATAACAGAGCAATAAACGAGATTGTCCTTAAAATTAAAACTGCAAGGCTGAAGCTATGAAGCCTGTTGTGTGTTCATCTTTTTTTTTTTTTTCCACCATTTGTTCAGATCTGCTGTGGACGTGTATGTGTGGGTTTGTGTGTGTATGTGGCTGAACTTACACCCACATGAACCCAAACCAGACTTTGACCAACGTGACTCGGCAGTGCCGGGGTAATTGTCCCGCTATTGGCTTCTGCTCCCAGCCAGACTGAGTTAGCAGAAGCAGTCACGGGGAGGAGCAGCGTGTAACTTTAGCTAGAGTAAAACCCACTCTGGCCCTGGCTGCAGTCCAAGTCCACTGGCCTGTTTCTCAACCCCCCACTCTGCCCTGCCCACCCCTTCCCTCATCTCACCGCCACTGATACTGAGCATAAAGCTGCCTGTGCACACTGGTGGGTTCAGTCGAGGCCCCTCAATACCCCTGACACAGACAGAGCGCAGAGAGGAGCTGCTCCAGATAAAGGGCCTGATATTGATACTGCTGCTGCTCTTTTACTGATAAATACCTGGACATTATCTGAATGTGTTCAACAATGTTTCACTGCCTCGGTGATGACTCCTCTCAGTGTGATTGATCCATGGTCTCTTTCACATTTTCATCTTGCTGGATGGTTGTTGTTTTGTTTTGTTTTTTTCCTTTAACGTATTTCTTTTCTCTCTTCCCCTTTTACACTTTGAATGTTCCAGTGACGGTCTGAATCTCTTTCCTACTTACTAATAGCTAAGGTATCTGTTCTAGTTCCTCTTTTCGTTGCTATGAAGTGAAAAGCCATAAAGGTAACTAAAATAACTGATCATGTTCTATTTTTGCAATGACACATGACACTGGATGTAACAGCTTGTGAAATGGAAAACATTTCACTTCCCTAATTCTGACTCCAACTGTGATGCACTTTTGTTGATGCACTTTTACATCTTGTGTTTACGTGTTATTTTTTTATTTGTCTTCCACCAAAGTAAAAGGCTAAGCCAATAAACTGATCAATGATGACAACATCTACGTCAAAACTAAGGTGACACTCAATCTATTTTCTGACCAGACTTCATTCATGCGATCATCACGGACAGTTGTGCATTAGCGGCTAACTGTCCTGACCTCCCCAGCTCCTCTCTAACCCCAAAGATGCTAATTGGCTTAGGCTGTTTCCTTTGTGGCAGACTGCGTCACACAGTAAACTTAACCTCAGCCCAGACATAAGCATATTAACATGGTTAAGTATAAATAGCTCAGAGTAGTTAAATTAAACCTCTATGTATGTGGAAGTGAGTATTTTGGGCACCTGTGATCTTGTTATTGGTGTTAAATTTAGCACTGTGGTCCTCAGTGAGGAGTGGAAACAGTGACAGGGACCTGTTTTGCCACAACACACTTCCTGTGCTCTGTGAGTAGTGAGAAAACCACAACCCAGTGACGCAACGTTCGGAAAAAAAAAAAAAAAAAAGAGAGCAACAGAGAGGCGAGGAAAATCAGCAATGAGGAAGTTGTGGCTTCATTTGAAAAAGGAAAATTGTTGACTGAACTGTAAGTGGATACTGTAAGTGAACTGCAAAGTTTCCTGAGTGTGGACTTTCCCCTTTCAGATAACACGATAGGCTGTGGTGATAAGGTGAGCAACAGAGTGAAAATAAGGCTGCTATTATTACTGCTGCTACTTTGCCTGACTGTGGAATGATTTCAACGCTCTGTTGCACAAAATGATTTCAACAAGCACAAACACACACACACGTATAGGCACACATATTACTTCTTTTTTCTTTCATATTCACAAACTCGCGTGCTATTATAGCTACTCTCAGTTCCTGTGGGCTATTGTTTGCCGTGACCCCTGCTACGCACACCGCACACAGCAGAACATGCAGCCTTTTCAAGACCACAAAAAAGGACTTTGTACTGTAGACACAAATGTGCTGCAGCGTTTCTTGATAAAAAACAAAGTGAAGCATCAAATGAAGAGACACATTTCCGAAACTAATCAGTTATGTAAACTGTTTATGTACATGAATGAGTTTATAAGACACTACTGAGTAAATGTTGCCTATTGTTATGTGATTATGATATTTGTATCCGTGACCATGAGCTGCTAGTCAGAGGAAATGCGAAACGAGTGCATGTGGAAGTTATTTTTGGTTCATTTGTGTCGGTTACCCTAAAAAGCCTAAATGAAGATGCACTCATTTTTGTCTGTTTGTGTGGGAGTTGGAACACTGTAAGCGCAAGAGTTTGTGTCTGTGTGTATGTTTGTGTGAGTGTGCATATTTATGAGTGTGACATAGAGTGTTGGAAAGAGACAAATTTATGGTGTGAATTTTCTCTCTCTGAAACAACACTGAAAGTCATGAATCATCTCTGCTGCACAGACATAACCACAGGATGTACCCATGGAACACACACACATATACAAGCACACCGGGTATACAAAAAAGCATAACCAAACACACTGAGAATGATCTACTGGAACAAACAACGGGCCAGAAATAACCTATAAACACAGCCCTATAAACTTCAAACATCTCAAGCATAAAAAAAATGTATACATCTATCTCTCTCTCTCTCTCTTGATATATATTTTTTTTTTCTTCATATTGATCACAAGTCTCAACGACGCACACCACATTTTCTCTTTGAAACAGGCACCAAATCTTGTAGATCAATAAACTTTGGTCAAGACCTCATTGCAACATCCCAGCCATTTGCCGCATAAGACAGGGTTACCATGGTGACCCCTACACACTGGGGACATATGTGAGAAGTGTGTGTGTGTGTGTGTGTGTGTAAGAAAGTGTGAAAGCGAGCCAGTGCTCAGCTTTGACCCCCAGTATCTGTCTTTCTTGTAAACCTTGGTTCGCTGCAACAGAACAGCATAGTTGGTCGTTATGTCCGTTGTATGACCTCGGTCCTCACAATGACAGTGAAGGGAGTCTTACTCTTACTGATCAGAGGCGACACACACACACACACACACACACACAGAAAGTTAATAAAAGAAAGCGTAAAGGATCTCAAGGTTAAAAGACATCCAGGCATGGCAATTTAAACACACATAGAGGAGTACAGAGGGCTTCATTTGTCCCTGACCTTCTCTGACATCTTGTTATGAGCAGCTGTAAAACAGATTGATTTTATTGTATTAGTTCACAACATATTTTTATATATTCCTTTCAATGTACAGTGAAGCAGTATCAGATGTGATATATTTGGCATTACTCCGATGGCAGCTTGCAGGTATTGTGTGTATTTAATGAACAACCTATTGTGTTATTGTGATCGTGTCTTTCCGTGTGCACTTTTCGTTACTACGAGCGTGCTGTGAGGCAGGTAGAGAGAGGGGAAGCGTTCCCGTCTTCGTCTTCTTCGCTGCCAGTTGATGCCGTTGCTCCGATCCCTCAGATGTGACCACAGGGGCTGGCATGCTTGGTTGTCCAGGTGATGGCTACCGTGGAGACAGAGGGCCTGACCGGTCTTGGCCCACTCTGTTACACCAACTGTGCCAACTTACCGTCAATTGGACGCTAAACGGCAGCGACACGCACGCTTACATACCGTGGCCACATGTGTTTCAACCTGAGAAAAGATAAATTTAAATTGCGCGCAGCCATTTGAAATCAGGAGATCTAAAATCAGATTTGCCACCTTCGGATCTCAACACATCAGTTAAAAGACTGAAATATCTGACCCGGCATCAGCGGTGTAGGGGGGGTGATTTTGTTGCTAGTGGGCTATAAGCAACACAGAGAAGAGATTTGCAGAGACAGCCCATAACAGCTCCCTTGGAACCAATGACTCAGATATGCAGATGTGTTTACTTCCCTTCTGTTTCCCACCTCAACCAGCACACAAAAGGCAGGAGAAATGAAAGTGCCTGATAATGTCTTTAAGTGTTTCATTTATATATTTATATGCCGTTAAAAAGAACTCATTTTTTACTAAAACTTAGACAAGCACTTCAAATGGGCTCTTTGCCTCTTCCCTCTATTCCCTCCCTCCCTTCTGAGGGTATTCATCTTTTGTCTAATGCGTAGCGCTGCTCTCTGTTAGTTTCTTTCTGACACCATGCCAGCAGAGTCATCTGCAAAGGGACTCATGTAGGGATTAAAAACCATCAACAGCTCCCCTTTTACAGAGAGGTAGAAAAAAAAATGGTGAAAAATAAAATACAAAAAAATAAATAAATAAAATAAAAAAATAAAAACTCCAGACAGTTTTCAGAAAACTTGCAGAAAGAGAATGCAGATTGTCACCTGACCCTGAGGCAAGGCAGCCCTAAATATAATAAAGAGAAGACAACAGAAGAAGACGAGGCGACACGACACGGGTAATGTGTTTTCTCTGCTGGTGTCGTCTGGCAGATCTGGGATGATTGAGTGCTGATGCCTGCCTGGGCCGCTTCAGAGAAGATCGTCTACCCCCCCCTCAGCTCGCACACGCATGCACACACATGCACAGCTTCTCTCATGACACTCGCTGACACATGTGCACACACACACACACTGTTAAGATTTCCTGTTGTCGAAGTGACAAAAACATCAAGGCGTATTAACTGTCATCATCTCAGCATCTCTTCATCTCTCCCTTTGGTCGAGGGAATATTTCAAGGTAACACTTTATTATTGTGTGTCTGTGTGTGTGTGTGTGTGTGTGTTTTTCACGGTGGATGTGGGTCTTAATTATAACAGGGTTTAGTGAATTAGGCCAGGATGTGTAATAGACTCAAATTTGCATAATCTCTGTTGAATAAACCTCGGTGACAAACACGCAAGTAGAAAATCATACCTACTTACTGTACTGCACGTCTTAAAAAATATATATATGTAGAAAGGCGTGTTTGCTTTAGCGTTTACGCACAGATTCTGCGCATTAATCTCATTTTTTCTAATCACTCGGCATTGTGAAATTGTCAGCAGCAGAAACAGACAACAGGTGTCGGCTACAGAGGAAGTTGATTGGCCTGCTTCCATGATCCATTTTCCCAAGACTTCCACACCCCTGCAGCTGTCCTCCAGAATATGAGAACCATGTGTGTGCATGTGTGTGCGTATGTGAGTGTTTGCAGTGCGTGCTTGTGGTTATGACAAATTCACTCCTTGCTGCTTGCCAATAAGGAAGACAATAATCTTCATTGACAAAGAAAAATGAAATGCTGTGCAGCATTCTGGACAAACAAATAAAAGTATAAATGTATCACCTGAAATTTAACAGCCTGATTAACTGTTTTTTTTTTTTTTAATTTCTCAAAGTTTCAGAGAGTCTGACCTGCTTGTGACTGAGCTTCCCTAATGTTCAAAGTGAAGTCAGGTTTTCTGGGCTCTGGGCTGTTTTGCATGGCAGAATGTTTTGAACTGAGCAGTGACAGCCCCAGCCCGACTGAAGAGTCTACTTCAGCTCGACTTATTTCTATTGGAAAACACTTCTCTCTCTCTCTCTCTCTCTCTCTCTCCTTCCTCTGCTCTCTGTCTCTCTCTCCCTCACCGTCCTCTCTCTGAAGCTACAGATCACTTGAAAAAGAAAGGGGAAGGAACATGAATAAAAACTGAAGGCACTTCTCTTAGATATGTCTCTTGATGCTCTTCAGATCTTTAAGGCTTCATCACAGGGAAATGCAGGGTTACTCTAAGAAACTGAAGGACCGTGACTTCCTAATCTACTGTACAAGACCCCGATTTGAGAACATAATCTTATTTCATTTGATATTTTCTTTCCTCTTTCACAATTTTGATCTCTTTTGTTTGGCTTTTATTTATTGATGAACCGGTAGAGGTGCAGTATCACTCAAACAGAACTTTTTGCTTTTTTTTTTTTTAGTAAGAAAATCAGGAAATATGTTCTCAAAAGGAAGCCCTGGTCTGTCCTTGATCATTTCATATTCAAAAAAGAAAATTTAAGTATAGGAAACATTAGAGAAGAATCTTCAAACTATTTTGCTCATCTTATTCTAGAGTCAATCTACTGTATCATTTTGTAATCAAATAAATTTGCGACACCATAAATAATGTCTGAAAACATTAAAGGTTGAAGGTGTGCATGAGGATCTGCTGACCCTGCACCAAAGGTCTTATCTCCCTCAGCCAGAGCAGGTCAGGTCAGAGACATAATGACGGACATTTCACACATAATAAAACATCCTTGTCAAGTGAATCTGATTGGATAGCCACTATCACTCAGCAGCAGCAGCTTCTTCTCTCTCTGTTCCTCTCTAAACTAGTTTTACTACTAAACTGTCATTTACCAATCAATGTCACAAACCACCTCCATCAGTGGACCCCAACCGGTACCGGTCCGTGGGGCAGTTGTTACCGGGCCGCACAGAAAGAATAAACTTAAACTTTACCTTCTGTTGCATTAGAGTCTGAAAGACATTTTATTTTGAAAGGAACGACCGGATTCTCGTCAACTTAACTTACACGCTTGTCTCGGTCACGTGATAAAACGTATCACGTATAACGTCAGATACGCTAGCCAAAAAATAAGCCCACAAACTAGTGAAAATGAATAAAATACAAACGTCTTTGGAGACCTTCTTTGCAAAGGGTAAGAGGACAACTTTTTATGCCCGTTGTGTTATTTTATTTTCGCTGTATTTATCTTTACCTTGAAGGCCGGTCCGTGAAAATAATACCTACATTAAACCGGTCCGTGGTGCAAAAAGGTTGGGGACCGCCGAGATACACCACCAGATAATTAATGAGAATTAACTTCATCTAATGACGTCAGAATGATTTAAAAAAAAAAAACAACTCACTGAATATTTCATGATTGAAAATGAGGATTTTTGAATAGAAGTCAAAGTTTTTGAGAGACAGCCTCTAGTGACCATCGGGAGTTAACTGTAGCATCAGAAGCTTTCTTTAAATTGACCTGTTGATGTTACTTTCATTGATTTTGTGCTTTCTCCCAGGATGAAAACACCTGTTTGGATTTTAGTCTTTAAAGCACAAACTGTACATTTGCCTAATATAGTTAAATATTTAATAACAAATATACAATGAAATTTAAGCCATTTAAGGAAAAATGAGATTAGGTGTGATCATTGGGAACCTGCACTGCACTGTAAAGAGCAGAAGAAGACAACAACAAGAATTTTACTCATGACTCATGTTGACTTGCAGGCTTTTATAAGCAGGGATACATTTAGGAGGGTCAGCTGGTCTGACATCTCCCATAGAGGAGCAATCACACCGGTCACCCTCATAAGAAGTCAGAAAACAGCACCTCCTTTTGGAGAGCAACAGCACTGCCTCGTGGGGCAGCACAAAAAATGATGTGTAACTTCATGCTCGAGTTTTATCCCATGATTATTGTTTGACAGTTTTATTTTTGTGGGATTATATTTCTGAGATTTATTGTCATATTTTTGGGAACAGAAACAACTGAAGCGCTTTGTGCTGAGTGCCCTGCTCTTACGGGTCCCTGTCGTTTACTCAAAATAACAGGATTATTCAACACCCCAGTGAAGAAGTGCGAGTCTGAGATTTCTATTGTTCTTCTTGTCACTTGTTGTCGCTGCAGTTCTTCATCTCCACTCCACTCCCTGGACATCACATAGCCAACAGATTAATTAGACGACTGATAGCACTGTTGTCTCTTAGTGCTGGCCCACTGAGTTTTCTCTTTCTTTTTCACTTCTTGTAAGCCTCTAATTTCTCTCTTTACATTAATGGAGCTTACTTGCTGTGCTGACCCAGGGGAAACGAAAATTAAGTCTCTTCTTCCTCCGAGGAAAGCTGCAGCTTATTCTGCAGCTAGTTTGCTTCATCTATTTAGCGAGGGAAAATATTACACCAGGCAGTTTTGTTAGGCCTTACAGGTCCTGCATAAAAAGCTTGGATTTTATTATCACCTTTACCGACGGTCTCCTCAGATCGCACAGTCTCAATGCTAATGCTACAATATATAAATAAAAGCAACGGGTGTTTTGTAAGAGCAGCCACTGTTTCATGTTCTTCCATTCAACGTCTGTCAGCCCTCTCTGGACAAGGGTCCCGGTTGGTTGCCTTGGAAACGAGCATATGACTATTCTGAGATCCCCGGTAGTGAGGGAGAGACGCAGCGAGTGTAGTAAAGGTAAGTCACTCAAGGACCCTCTGGTCAACCTGATAAAGTGTGATGAAAATCCAAGGCCACGACTCAGCGACGCCAGCGATTCATGAGAGAAAGAGAGAGGGGAAAAAAAGTTCTTTCTTTTTTTTGAAAGCTTTGAAAAGAGTTGAACACAATGGAGCAAATATTGTGTTGCTCTCAGAGCATGTCTTATAAAATGAAAGAATCAATATAAAAAATGGAGAATAGATTTTCCTTTTCCTCTCTTGTACGAACATAGTCAGTACATTACAAAAGATGCTACCCCATCTGATTGGTTTTCAGTCATTTCTTTTCTATTCTCCTATTGTTTTTTTTTTTTTTAGCATGAGCACATTTTCACACCACCCCCCCCACTGCACTATCTGCGCATTAATTACATGTGTAAGCCACACTCCTTGCACTAAACCATTATGCATGAGTCCAGGTCTGGGGCACCGCGCTTTTTATTCATGTTCTTTGAGGAGGCTGTCAGGCATAATTAAGACAACATGCTTCTAACCAGCCTGTTTGGATAGCCTCTGCCTCCCAACCCCCCTCACACTTCACTCTCCGCCTGAATCCGTTGCAAATGTACGCTGGTATCACAAAGCACATGTATATATATATATATTTTTAGATGCAAGTAATTTAGAGTGTAACAGTGACTATATTTACCTAAGTTTGAGTAAAGGCAACAGATGGCAGGAAAATACCTCATTTGTTATTCTCTAAGAATAACTACTAAGAACAGCATTACAGGGATTTATTAACTTGAAAATGTGATTTGGAAGTTGTTTTTATTATAAGCTCTGTCATTAAAATGTAAGGCAAAGTCAAACTAGGTGTTGTGAAAATTTATACCCAGAAGAGTGAGGAGACAGAAATAACATTTTTACATTCCTGACACCTCTCCCTTCCTGCTACGTCTCATTCACTTACACACACATACGTGTTGCAGGCAAAAAAAAAAAAAAAGCTGCCACAAGGTCAGTGTTTGTTTTCCTTCTTTTGTCCCTCGCTTCATTCTTCCCTTGTGATCCAAGGTGACAGGGCAGGGCAGGGGTGGATAGGGCCAGTGAGCATGTAGTGTAAGGGCAGAGAGTGGCCTGAGCAGCATGGATGGGAGATGTAGGCCTGTTGGTGACAGCATGGCAGCCACACAGGGGCCTATGGAGCCACACCACAGGGCATAATTCAATCATAGCACAACTGTGATGAAGACAGAGAGGCAGAGTTGGGGGATAAACCCAGAGAGTTAGAGACAGAGGAGGAAAAAGCGGATTGAGGCATGAGTAGAAAGAATCAGATTACCATGCTCTTAAAGGGGAGGGGAGGATGACACTCATCCGACCTGATTTAAACGACAGAAGCGTAAGGAATGAAGTCCTCAGCGTCTCTGTTCCCTGACCCTGCCGGGGAGCGATGAGTGTGTGAGAGGGGAGCAGAAGAATCGGTCATGCTTGGAGTGAGATGGTGCCTAATCGTCCAGAGGCTGGGACTGAGTAGCTGTGACTGGGTGCATCCGCCGCTGAGCAAAGGGCAGGGACAATCTGAAAAGCTAAAAAGTCATAATCAGGGTTTTTTTTTTTACGCAAACGGGTGAGCACGGTTTGCATGCGGGCAGCTTGGGGCTATGTGCGATCGGGCCGTCAGCCGCTAGTGGTCCGCAGACATGACACAAGTCATTTCACCTCAGCTCCACGCGGCTCATGCACATTCACAGGATGGTAATCGTGCCCTGCACTCTCTGGCTCAGGCTGTCTGTGTGAATGTAGCCCATCTGTGTAGCTGGTTGGCTGGATTGATGGTTTTTATTCTACTGATTTGAATTTTTTTCCCCTTTTCACCCTCAAATCCAGTCACTCTTTGCTCTTGCGCTGTCTATTTTTGTCAATCTTCAACATTCAGGTGCTGTAATGGTATCAAACATCGACAGGAAACAATTTTATCTCTACTGTAAGAACCTCTGTTATAGTTGAAGGGCCTAGATATTTTCCTTCGAGGTGTGTGTGTGTATGTGTGTGTGCGCGGTTTATTCTTTTCCCCTCAGTTTATGTCAGAGTGCATGTGTGTATGTGTTTACGTCTGCGCATGTTTGTCTTAGGCTATTGATCTGGCCAGCCCACAGCAGACATTAAATGAGAAGAGCAGAGGCCGACAGAGAGAAAGGGATGGAAAGAGTGATGGATGGCAATAAAAGGAAGTGGGAGCTGGAGGCAGGCAGACAGTTTCATCTTTTTGAAGTCGGGAAAAGTGAAGAATGCATTTAAAGATTTAACTAAAAACTAAATCTTTAAACATTTTTTTTTTTCTTTTACAGGTGTCTTTGATACGAAGATGCTCCCTCCAGTCCTCCCCAGGTCAGACACAGCTGCTGGTGGAAACAAGCAGGAAAAGAAGATGTGGACATTGAAGGTACACTGCAAAGAAAACAGAAAAATGAGTCATATACTGTACCGGACTCTATACCGTACACAAACTCAAAATGCTTACCCAACAACACACATGCACACACACACATATAATAAACGTGCTCTTAGAAATCAATTTTGCACAACTACACAGACACAACCGGACTGAAGGAAGTGGCTCAGAAATATCAAAACAACCTTGGGGAGTTTGAGTTTGCTGTGAACGCTGTGTGCCTCCACTACGTGAGCTCTTTATATCTCTCCTATTCAATCAATCTGCTCCCTACTCTTTCAATCCATTAATCTGGCCTCTCTCTCTCTCTCTCCACACAATATTTTTGTGTCACTGTACTGTTTGTCCTGTTCAGTGGTATCATAAAGCAGTGGGGAAGACGCACACAAACGCACACCCACAAACTCGTGTGTGTGTGTGATGCACTCGGAGTAAGCAGCGGAAATGTCACAATGTTGCAGGCAGGCGTGATGGCTTATTAACTGGGTCTGTCTAATCGAGAGGGACAGCAAATGAACAGGTTCTCTTCATCTGTCATCATATGAATCATTCGGTGATTACATGCCCTGTAACGCACACACACACACACACACAAGGATGTAAACCCACACACATCCACACATGGAACAACATAAAGCTGGGGTTAGTGTAGTATGCCCTTGCCATTCAAATGACATTCTGCAAGTCTATGCAGCAACTCGCACACACATTCAAGTACAAGTTCAAGTCTGTTCACATGCAAACAGCGACACACGTGTCAGTTGTTGCAGCGTATACATACAACGCACTCCACTCACAGGAGGTCAAGAGCACCATCTGTACATGTTCAATTCTTAATTAGATTCACAGCCACTGAATAATGTATTTCTGAGACCAAAATAGATTGGAGGTGGGGAATACCTGAGATTACGACGGCAGCCATATTTGACACGTTTTTTTTCTTTGACACCTTGGAAATCATCGTGTTTTTCTTTTTCCATTCGCTGCACAGCTTGTCTGGTGTCAAAGCAATTAATCTAATTAACTCAGTGGTTCTTTGGATATTAACAAGAGATACAAAATGATACAAACGTTAGTATCACGCTCTTTCTCTCAGTGTGGGATTGAACAGTAGTAGTCAAAAGTTTGCAGCCTCCTCATGTGCAGTGTGTTTACAGTGGAGTGTAATAATTTAATGATAATAAAAAGTTATTAATATAATGGTCTGCTTGATTAGTCTATTTATGGAATTGCCAAGATGCCAAAATCTTACTAAATACATTTCTAAATACAACTTCTCATCTGGTTATTATGTTTTTTTTGTGTTTGCTTTTTGTTGGTTGGATTAAAAAGTCAAAATACAAACTTTCTAACTTCTTTAGCTTGCCTGCACTTATTATGGTAATTTTAAAAATAAATGGCAAAAAGTTAAATTATAAAGTAAGTATATTGTTTTGAAGGATGTCTTGGTGGTGCAGTGATTACCACTGTCACCTCACAGCAAGAAGGTTCTGGGTTTGAACCTCGACTGGGGCCTTTCTGAGCGTCCAGGTCCTCCCACAGTCCAAAGTCATGCTCGTTAGGTTAATTAATTGTCGTAAATTGGCTGTAAGTGTGAGTGTGGATGAGTGCGATAAACTGGCGATCTGTCCATGGTGCAGTCCATCTCTTGTCCACTGCCGGCTGGGATAGGCTCCAGCCCCCCTGCAACCCAAACGAGTGGATGGATGGATATTTGTTTTGAAACATACTGAGTGAGTATATAACCAGGGGAAGAATTGATGGTTTGAGAAGTTTATTATGTGTGTGTGTGTGTGTGTGTGTGTGTGTGTGTGTGTGTGTGTGTCACAGCTGCTCGCTCTCATCAGTGAGATTAGATCCACCTCTAAAGTCAGCAAACTTCTTATTGATTCAAATTGCCCTTGACTTAAATGCATTTTTGAGGGTAGTGTGTCACTTTAAGGTTAATCATACAACTTGCATTTGTAAGACTTCATCACTCATTATTCTTAAGCATCTGACAGATGGGCAAAGATAACTAATGACTAATGGCACATTATTACTTTGTGTGTCATGAAGCAGTTGATTCATTTCTTTCAATGTCACAGTGTGCCACGGAGTGTAAGTATAGGTTATGTAAAAACTGTGTCAGCTTTGTACATCTGCTCCAACTACACAGAAAACAATGCCAAGCTGTGCTGCAAACAGTTATTGTGCCGAAACTCAAAAAGGAGGAGCTTTGTAATGCCGATGTATCTCCTCGCTGTCAACACTGACGCGCTCATAAAACACAAGGCCTCATTTTAAGTCAAACAGGAAATAGCCTGCACAATCCTGGGAACAAACAAGAGAGGACAGCGGTGCAGTTTGATTGGGCCGTGAACGGTCGCTGTCGTTACAAAGCACCACTGTAAGCTCCATCGATTATCAAAGGGCTCCGAGCTCAGACGGGGAGTCGACTGATCTTTCCCAAGCTCAGACATGAAAAGCCCCCAGTGACAGCTCATAGCCTGGGCTAGATCACACCGCTGTGCTGGGAGGGGGGGTGGGAGGCTTCTGCGGTGCCTGTTTTCTAACCACCTGCTCCACAGGCCGCGGTTGTGTTTTCTTGTTTTCTCTCTCTTAACGCTGCGCTCTGTCAGGGACGACAAGGATGTGCTTTCATGTGAACTCGGGGCCAGCAACAACATCGGTGTGCGGGAGACACTTGGTAAAACAATGCAAGACAACCTTTTATTATGGCTATGCCTCATTACTTTTTAACCAGTGTAATCGTATGTGCTGCTCCTCATGAATTATTTACAGGTTAGCTCTCGTCACAAAATGACAGGGGGAGATGGCAGCGAGCTTTAAATGAAAAAACAAGCACAAAAATAGGAGAAGGCATATGTGGAGAACATGATGCAGTGATATATATTTCTTCCATTAACTTATAGAGACTTTCGTGCAGTGGCTACTGATTAAGTATGTGAGCTTTCAAATCAGTAGAAACTGTACAGTCGGGGCTTTTCTGCATTTGGATCACACACTGAGAGTTTGTTTTATCTGGTACATGAGAAAGTTGCTTTCAACTGAAGTAAACCAATTTGAAAAGTGGTTTAAGGTTTTAGCTCCAGCGTGTTCCCCTTTCATCATCAGTATTTGGCAGAGGATGGGAAATATGAAAAAGGAAGAGGATTCTGCTAAAGAGAGGTCATTAGACCACCTGAGATGCTAAACTGATTCACTGAAGAGTTTCCACCACTGCTGAGAAATGTGTTTGAGGAGAGGGAAAAACAGACCAAAGCCTGAAAACAGACAACCTCTTTGTCACTGCTCTTTGGTCCAGCTTCACTCCATCATTTAACTTTCTGTCTTAAATCCTTAGATCCCTTTAGGAATCACTGTGATATGGAAACCATCACCGGAGGTCGACTGAGCAGAAACTGAGATGTAAGACGGGTTAAAGTTTTTGCTGAGTGGTTCGCTCAGCTGTGTGCGGAGCAATATCGACATTGCGAGTCTATTCATAGACGTCGGTTGACTCGGTGGCTCCCCTGAGTGTCTGCTGGTGCCGCCACACACCCCTGAGGTTCACAGCTTTATTAAAAACATCCAAGATCAATTAGACACCAATTAAACAATGTGTTAATGAGCTGCCTAATGACTTAACAGCCATATTTCCTCTGTGAGCTTTCTCAGCACTAACTCAGGCTGCCTCCCTCGTGGGCAAGACCGGGTGGCAGGAGTCACAGAGTGGGTGTGCACTGTGACTTAATCTTACTGTTAGTGTGTCTCATCCTCTTGACCACTGCTCACTCATACTTGTGGTGTTTTTTGTTTGTGATGCGGTCAGGTGTGTAAACATAATATGTGGATACAAAAAAATAGATTGAGCTGTCTCACAGATCAGAAGACTCTGATGCAAAACTGTTGATAAGATAATAATCAAAGGCTTCAGTACATGCTAGATTTCACTTGAAGCTGGTGTTACCATGGCAACTGTTTGATTCCTTTCATTGTCTATTAGTTGCTTAAAGTGTTTTTGTTGCTAAGAGGAATTGCTCGTGAAGAAACACACTGTAACCATTTTGTAGTACCGCAGGAATAAAATATTGGCATTTGTTACATAATCTGGCCCACTTTGCTAAATTCGCTCCATCATGACTTGTGTTATTCTATATTCTCGCTCAGCTTTAGTCGCTCCACTGACCGGCCCGGCCCACTCGGGTTAGAACAGCCGGGGCACACACAAGTTTGCGTGACTCAAATGTGTGAGAAAGTAAAATAAAATTAAAGGTGATTTTCAAAACCTCTAGTTCATCCCTGCTATTCTCTCGCTCCACTCCTCCACTTTCTGAGTCAACCGCCTGCTTTTCAAGGCTTTTATCCACAGAATGCAGAGTGAATCACGACGTTTATATCATTAGATTTTTTTTTTTTTTTTTTTTTTTTTCTCCAAT
>OOFC01014475.1:41208-61378 GCA_900323345.1 Pseudochromis fuscus
TTATTATATTTTTTTTTTTTTTTTTTTTTTTTTTGCCAAACTTTGTTTTAAAAGTTGAAAATGCTAATGTTATGTAGGGAGTGAGAAAAGGAAAGAAGCTCAGAAAGGAGATGACCCACTTAGTGTAATTATCACTAACGAAGAGACGGGAGAGTTGCGAGCTGGGGAAAACACACAGGCCTAAATGCGTTAAATTAATCCAGATAATTCAATAGGCGATGATGAAACGCCACAATCAAGCCCCCTCTGGCTCTGACGTTTGACTAATAATGCACTGGGCTGTTTTATGCAAATAGTTTTCCATAACCACCTTCTTGTTCTCTGTGTCAGGAGGCGTGGCTGTGGTCACCGCTGCTGGGTTGTGTTTGTCTGTGGAAAGTGACACACTAATACACAAAGCACTTTTTTTTTTTTTTACATGCACGCATTAATACACATACACACATGGATAAACACACCACTGTATATTGTCACCCTTGGACATTTCCCGAGCCTCATGTGAGATTCATACAATGCGTTCAACCATGGCTTCCCTCCGGGGGTATGCGAGTGCAGCGTCTGAGGTTTAGTAACAAGATCATTAAAATAATCAAATTATGATAAGAGAAAGTCAGTCGTGCTGAAACTAGTTGTTTTGAGTCCATCAGAGGCGACGCTGTTAGTGTGTGGAGCGACGACCGAGGAGAGGGCATCATCAACATTAGCTGACAGCATGGGAAAAAGCCCGCGGTGGATCTGAGTAATAATAACATTACCAGCGCTTTCTCACAATAATAACATTGCAGGGATAAAAGAAAAGTTGTTTTTTTTCTAAGTTAAGTGTCCCACTTTTTAGCCTCTGAGCAAAACAATCCTCACTCATCAGATCGTGTCTTAATATCTTGTCAGAGAAGATGTCTGCCTGGCTCACCTCCTGTTAGCAGGCTGCTAGTCTGTTTCTGGAGGCGATGCAAAGCAGCATCTCCTCTAATTCGCCGCCACAGAAAGAGAGAGCGAGGAGAGAGGCAGACCTACAAGTGTCTTCAGAACGAATGTCTGCACCTTTATCTCCAGTGCAAATATTTGCTTAATGAGAAAAATATTATTCCACCTTTAATTACCAATGTGTTTTTCCTTTCTGCTTACAAACATCTCCTTTGAGACGTTGTCTTATTACAATTGCAGTTTAATCTGAAAAGGAATTAAAGCAGCAGTAATTAGTTTATAGGGGAGTCTAATTGTCTTATTGTGTTTTTAAAAATATTGCTTCATCTCCTCGGGAACTTTGAAAGTAGGATAGTGTTTCCCCCTTTACAACCCCCCAACCCCCATTCAACTTCTCTCTTCTGCTGCAGCTGTACAACAAAACTATTCATTTAAACCAATAATCTCCAAGTCATTACCACTTATCAAAAGGGCTGCAAATTAATTATGTTAACTGCAAGAATTTTCATTAGATCTTTAAATGCGTACACTTCATCAGTTCTGAGAACTCAGCAATTTGATTACAGTTGATTTCTTTCTATTTAATGAAGCAAGCGTTTCGGTTTTTTTTTTATTTCTTGTCCTTTTTGTCCGTCTGTCTTTTTTTTTTTTTTTTTCATTAATTGGATTATGATCAATGCAAGCTTTAATGTTATGGAAAACTTAACCGAAGCCTCTATCTACTATGACACAGTTTTGCGCTGGAAGATTAGAGAATGCCATATCTTCATTTGTCAAATATCAAACTGTCTTTTCTTAACGATGTTAGAATGAAACGTTGCTAATCACTGCTGACGAATGCACACTGCTGTTCTACAAAGATAATGAGTCTGCCAGAGTCAAGGGGAGAAACAAACAGCCGAGGAGAGAGGAGTGAGATGGAGAGAAGAGGAGGAGACGAAATGTGACAGATCAACAAAACACAGATACTACAAGTGCAACTACAGACTGACAACTCGTGTTTAAAAAAAAAACCCCAAAACCCTAAAACAACTAGAGGAGAAAAGACAAGGGCAGCACAGGAAATGAGGGGAAGAGAGATATGTAAAAGGGTGTGAGGAGGGAGACCATCACATTGTTTCAGGTTAGCGAGTTGACCTAAATGGAGCTGTGAGACAGAGCGGGAGAGACAGAGTCAGAGACATTACTGAGACACATGTCAACCACCATGGGACGTAAGGTGTGAAAGAGAGAAGCAGAGTGAAGGAGGGTGAGAAAGGAGGGGAAAGTGAGTGGAGAGGAGAGGGAGAGGGAGGCGGGCATAAAGGATGAATTTAAAACACTTTGATGAGGAGGAAGGCCGCCAAGTGATTCTCCTCCAGTGCGTCTACTTCTGAAAACTTTTGTTTCACGCTGAGACTGAAATTGAGTATTTCCCACCTGAACCGATGCATTTAATTCCACCTGCTTATCGCTGCTTTTGTTTGCGGCTATTTGGTTGAAAAATCTGACCGCTGATGCACCAGCCCAGAACTTTAAAAACCGTATGATTTATACCTTTCACATCCCCACAACGCACACAGAGTCGATTTATAGACATATGAAATGCACCTGTGTGCTTTAGCCTCCTCCACTTTGGACCCAAAATGTCACATAGATGCGCACACACACACACACACACACACACACACACACACACACACACACACAGGTGCTGCTGGGTGGACCGTGGGGAAGAGGTGAGAGCGCTCTCGCTCCACTGAGTGGAAAACCTGATCTTCTTACCTCAGCAACTTCAGATGGAGCAACTCAGTGGAGAGACATCTGTGTGTGCGAGTGTGTACGTTGCGAGAAAGGGGAGCGAGAGCTTCGCCTGTGGAGGAATAAACACTGAGATTGAGGAAGAAGTGAGAGCTGGGCAGACACTGGGCCCTTGGCTGTTGTCATGGCAACATATTAGCAAGCCGTAGGGTAAACAGGTGTCTCCTTTTAACTTAATCAATCCAACTAAATGAGCTAATCAGCACTTGTGATATGATCCACAGGCCTGAGAAGGAGCCGACAAACTAAGGCGAGCCTCCAACTTCGCCCTCTCACCAGCACGTCCGGCGCCCGGCCTGTCCGGGGTCAAATGGATTTACACAGCAGTGCGCCGTTCAATTGACTCACCAGTGAACCAGGAGAAGCTTCCCACCAGCTATTGCTGTTTGTGTCTATGACCACCCACTATCATCATTAGCATCTGAGAGAGAGAGAGCACCGGTTGTGTGGATTATCACAGCCATGCGTGCTATTATCATAACAGTTACGATAGCTACGCCTTGTTGAATGGATAATCAGCAAGGTATTATGTGCTGGGATAATAGCACCATGTGAAAACTGGAGATGCGCTCCCAGCTAACGTGCACGCACAACCGTACCAATTATTATGAGCCGGGTTCATGCTGCATTTCGTTAAAGCTGCGTATCACCGCAGATGTGATTACGATAACAACAGTGTATCTTGTGATGATGATTATTAGGACCATTGCAACGATGATGAGGGTGTTATTTCCAGGGCTGAACTTACCTTTGTGTGTTCAACAGCCGTATGTGTGTGTGTGTGTGTGCGTCACTGTCAGTGCGAGTTAAAGAAAGCGAGCAAATGGTTGTAACAGAAAGGGTCTTATCCATCGAAAATCATTTTATGTGTGAAAGAGACATCATCTGTCACATTTCACACAAAAGTAGAATTATCGCTTCAACAATACAGTTTGTCCTAATGGGTGAATTATTTAGTTAAAAAAAACTGGTGAGGAGATTATCTCACTTTGCAAACTGTATAAATCTCTGTTTCCATCTGACACACCTGCGTCTGTGGGACTTGTAACTAATGTTAGTAGTTGTCATTAGGAGAGACTTTGCACTAATTATCTCATCACTGTCTGTCTCAGCGGATTTACATCCCGCTAAAGCTAAGAAAGCAAAAGGGAGGAGAGCATATTTGTTTCAAGTCTTTATCAGTTTCTATTTCCATCAAAAAGGTGCAAAGATAATGACAGAAACATGACAGGGAACAAAGGCGGTTAGCAGGTGAAGTCAAAGACTTGCTGTTTTACAATTAAATCTGCTGAAACGGGAGGTTTGCTCTGCTCCGGCGTTTCCCCATCTCATATTAAGAGGGCAGCATTTTTGTTGCCTTATATCCCCCTGCTGCTGTGGGCATGTACACATTATTAAGCTGCTCAGGCCTCTCACCAGCATCAGGCCTCCACCCCTCTTCCCCCTCATCACTCTCCCACCCAGCTCCCCAGAGATAATCAGGGTATTACAAATGAAAAGTCAGAGCCATAAATCAGGACCCACACCAACCTCACCACACCCCCACAGGTTCTTTCGCGCCTCTCTCCTCCCCACTTCCCTCGCTCTCCCCTCCCGTCTTCATCTAACCTGGACAAACGACGGCTCTGCCTGTTCAGCCGGTGCCAAAAAGGACACGGACGCAGCGAAAGACAGAAGAGCGGAAAGAGGGACAGATTGGGGGGGTTGGTGTGAGGGCTGAGTAATCCGGGATTTCCACCGTGTGACGTCAGCAGTTGGCCCATGTCATCCATCAAAATCACATCTGTGTCACAAACATTCCCGTGTGTGTGTGTCTGCGTGTGTGTGTGTGTGTGTGTGTGTGTGTGTGTTGCAATCCTACATGAGTCAGATGCAGCTGGCCTGCTCCAGACTGCTGATGTGGACGTGCAGGGACAGCCGAGGGTGGAGAAACAAAAAAAAAAATTAACCAATTTTAGGGTCTAATGTGCGGGGAGAAAATCATACATTAAGATATTAAAATTTGAGATTTAAAAAATTACAAAGAGCAAATGACACAGATGCAGGGAAATTATGATAAAATACTATGTAGTTTTATTTTTGCCCAGCCACTTAAACAGACCGTGTTGTAATATCCATTATATGAAAACGCCTTTTTTTCCATCCTGCTTTAAACAAGTAGCACAGAAGTTGATGAAAAACCGATGTGGACTGGGTGAAGTCATCAGACAGCCCTGGCAACAGATGAAAAGTTGTTGCTGTTGTATCAAACAGATGAGGACAGAGGGACTGACATGCAGTCTGATCCAGGTGTCAGGCTGTACAGTACAGCAGCTAATAGCAAGAAGGAAGGAGAGAAGAAGAAAGGGAGGGAGGGAGGGATGGATAGAAGGAGGGAGGGATGTCTCCCCCCCTCCCCGGCCTGTCAGTCAGTCACAGAGGGGGAGAACGACAGGCCACAATGGGGCCCTTCAACGCCTGGCTGAAAGTTGTAATTTAGCATGAAGAGCCATCGAGGGGCGAGCCTAAATATAGCTCCACATATACATTGTGTCTTGTAGAGAGAATAGCAATTAACAGCCAATTAAATGAATGACTGGGGTCAGCAGCAGCAGCAAACTAATGGTGGGTGTGTTGCTGCGCTACCGGATAATCCGAAGAGACAAAGAGAGAGGTTGGGGAATGAGAGAGGGCAAATTTCTCAGTGTGTTCTCCTTTCTTTTGAGCAAGACAGTGTAATGAGATTTGAAGGGTTCCAATAATGTGTCACCTGTGCCGCACATACATTGTGTAAAGCAATTAGACATATAATAACTGGAGTCTACTGTGTGCATGTCATCCAAAACATTAATGCACACGTGTCATCCTGTGTGAGATGACAGAGAGGGATTAGGTGTTTTAGAAAAAGTTGCTCAGATATGTATCGGCGCACCGTATGTGTGTGGAGTGTAATCATTGCATCATGTCACGGCGCGTGCTGGTGTTTCAGTCGTCACTCCTGTCCGGCATTGATTGGCCGGTAGGTGACAGCTTTACTAAGTTACCGCAGTAGCCCAAGCACATCGGAACAAGTCCCCCTCTAATTGCCTTGCCTTTGAAAAGGCAACTCCTCGCTTCAAAAAACAAGGCGAGTCATTAACGCGGTTCTGGCAGCCACCCCACCTCCCCCTCCGCATCCCCACCTCTCTCCCACTCTCCCCCCCTCTCTCTCTCTGCCGCTGCAGTTGATAACACCTTGTTCAGAGCCAGTGATCAAGGCAGAATCATCTCCTTCTCACCCCCATCTTTTCTGCAACTCCACCTGCGTAATTGCCGCACCTAACCTTTTCAGTGCTGCCTCCGCTGGGAGTCAGCCAGCCAGCCCAATTGGGCTGCGGGTATTAATAGAATCTCATTTCATGCCTCCATCGGATAAAACAAAGGTTGGGTTTCACCGAGCAAGTTTGATCTTATTACTGCGACTGTTGAGAAGGTAACGGCGCAGTGTGAATTCAGAGGGGTGTGTTTTTGCATGTGAGTGTATGTGTGTGAGAGACACAGCCAGATCATTGGGGGGGGTGTTAGCCAACAAGGTTTATAATTGCAGTAACAACCTATCAACAAATATTCCAAATACATCATTTGTACCTTCTACATAGAAATAGGATTTTGTTTTTTTTGTTTTTTTTGTCAGTGCCTTCCTGGAATATTACTCAAGAAAAATGTTTAATCACAAAAACAACTTGGTTAGTCAAGTCATTTTAAATGGATTTAAATTGCTTTAGGTAGGCCAAAAGCCAAAAACCCCTAGTTTACCAACACCCTCAATCCTTATATTTAGATATGGGAAAAACTCCTGAAACAGCCCTTTAATTAGAGAAAACTGGAAGAAACCTCAGGATGAGCAACTGAGGAGGGATCCCTCATCCAAGACACACACACACACACACACACACACACACAAAAACACATTTACAAAGATTAACAGACACTGGGATGACAAATTACAGCCTGGAGAAATGTCGTTGTAAACACTGGGTTAAGGGGAACATCACAGTTTGGGTTAAAACGTGTGGGTAAAAATCAAATGTTTCCTTATCCTATCCATACACCCCGACCTCCTCACCACATATCACCACCACAACAGGGCTATGGAGGATGTTCAACTGAACATTGTGTACGGTGCCCACACTGTGATGTGTGGTGGGACCAGCACAGTGAGTCCTTCAAATTATCTGTTACCCCTGTTAGATTTATATTACACTTGCTGTTTGAATCCATCCCGTGTCACCCTCTTTCTGAATGGTCCAATTTTGTCTTTTGCCCTTTGTGGTTTTGTTATCAATCCCAGAAACGCCACAGTTGTTGAGAATGAATCTGTACAGTGTATTTTATACTGACTTGGGCCCATGTTGAGGTCTCTGACCTTTGAGTGGTGCAGTTAAATGATACTCATTAGTGGCTAAATACTCAATGAAGCATTCCCTCAGTTTACATATTTTTCAGCTTTTTGTCAGTGGAGGCTCTTCATGTTGACTTCCTTTAATTAAGCCCCAAATTAGAGCCTGATTGTCCAGTTAGTAATAGTGCCACAGAAAGACGGTCCTGCTCATAAATCATGCATGATTTTTCAAAGATCATGACATTATAAATTAGGTTTAAAGGTGAGTTATTGCCCTAAGGGGATTTCCAGGTTACATGGCAGGGTTTTATTATTTTATTTATTTATTTTTGCTCAGAGGAGAATGCCATTTGAGGGCTCTCAGGAGTTGAATTTGATGCCGCTTAAATGACAAGTTGCATTTTAATGGTATTGTGCTATTATTTAGAGATCAGTGCAAGCCCAACCACGGACTGATGACCGCTCATGTGTGCTGCTTGTGGATGAGATGCATCTTGGGAAATCTCTTTAATGAACGAACAAAGTATAGACAGCCGCAGCGCAAGCTTTCTGCTTAACAGTCACATCACTAACACACTGACGAATGCACGGTCGCGTCGGCATTTAAAATGTTAGCGTTTTATCATTAGTCTCTCTCTGTCTCCCTCTGTCTTTCTCTCTGCTTTGTCTTCTTGCTCCTTGCTGCTTTGTATCCGTTAGCTCTGTAACCGAGGCTGCGGCCGACACTTTGCATGCTGTTTTTCTAGCCTTAATAATGCATAGATGTTGTGGGTGATGTGGCAAAGACATCTTTGTTCAGGGAATCCCTAGTGCGACACAAATTGATGGAGATCTATGAGAATCCAGCTTGTTATGAGGGAGCCAGGGCCATTTATGAGGTGGGTGTGGGTGGGGAGGGGTGTAAGGGGGCAGATAGAAGGCAGAGGAGAGGGAGAGGCGCAGCAGGTCACCGAAGACCAGCCACCGACTCTCATTTAAAAAACGATCGAGTATGACAAAGGTTTGCTTTCATCCAGCGTTGGGGAAAGGAACAGAGTAACAATCATTATACAGCATACGCATACACCCTATACACACACACACACAAACACACACGCATTCACACAGTTCAGTGAGTCTGCTACCCTCAGCTCAAACCTCAGTAAATTAAAAGTCTGACCAGAAAGAGCATTTATGTGCAATATGTGCAATAAGGAGGTGTGTGGGTGGGTGGGCTGCTGTCTTAATTGGGAATTAATGAGGGGGACAGGGTGAGGAAGGAAGTGGAGGCTGGGAGGAGGTAGGAAGAGACAGACAGAAAGAGGGAGAGAGAGAGAGAGACGGAGGAGGGGATTACCTTGCAACAGTATGGTGAGTGGGAGGGATTCTCCTGTAAGGCCTGTTCTCTGGTGGACTGATGGGACAAGGATCTCCCTGCAAACAGCTGCCACACCTGTGTCCACACATATGTGCTGCCCTCACATGACCAAGACTTTCAAAAAAAACCAAAAAAAAAACGTGAAAAGTAAAAGACAGAAACACATAAATCCCAGGAGCTCAAACAGAAGTAAATTTGTTTCCTGAACAGTGTTTCTGTATTGAAGACCAACCTTTGAGTGTCTCTCCAATAAAACGTTTTCTCCTCTGAGTTGTGGGGATTTATTTGCGGCACTGCTGCAAGTCTGTAGGGACTGCTCCACTTTCACCCATAATCTCTCATTTTCATTCGCATCAGAATACATTAATGAGAAATGAGACCCTGCCATATACTTCATAGTTCAGGCTTTTCAGAGAATACTAAATATAGTAGTGCTTTTTTTCATTCTCTTTTTCTACCGTTTCTTCCTTCTTTCTTCATCTCTGTTTCCACACCATCTCCGTCGGTTCTTTTCTCTCATCTATATTTATGTACTCCATATTGAAAAGTTCTTTTGCGTTGAGAGCGAAGCTGTGCGTGGCTCCTCACTGCAATTACTGATTAATTACAGGGAATTAAAGCAATTAGAACTGCTGAGATATACAATTAACAAACACACGCTTCATGACGCCACACACAGGCTGTGCAATCACTAGATTGCAATGCAAATACCTCTCTCTTTTAATCTCTCACACAGTTTTTCTTTCATTTTCTCATTCTGCTCTCCAGCACTTCTCCAACACGTACTCCACAAACACACAAACACACACACGCACACACACACACACTCAGCAAGGAGGGGGCAGGTTTTCCAGTTCATTAGATTGTATTTAATTTGAAAATACCTCTGTGTTGAGGGAGATGTGAGACCCCCCGAGGGATGAAAACTAAAGCAGGAGTGGGCAATGAGAAAGGGATTCCTCCATCTGTCCCCCTCAGTCCCACAAACTGGAGACGTCAGACACCAGCAGGAAAAAAAAAGGTGGTGAAATGATGTTTGTGATGACAAATAGACATGATATTATTATTTAAAACTGTCTTGAAGAGACAATTTCACTGTTTACACACTTAATTTTATAAGAAGCCCACAATCAAGAAAATGTTATCAATAATAATAACATTAAAGCTTGAAGTACTAACAGTGTTATCTGCTGTGATGTGAGCAATTTGAAAAAGCAGCTGCATTGAAGTGTTGCTGGATGACAAATACAGGGTGGCAGCCAGGAGTTTTTAAAAATTAGATTTTATACATTCAAGTGGATATTCAGTTGCTTTCCTTCATAGAAAATGATGGAAGTTCTTGACAACACAAGCACCAGCTTTAAAAACTTTACTGATTCTTCACTTGTCTTTCTAAGATGCGTTTAACAAATTCTGCTGAGATGCAGCCAACAAAATCAGCAGTTTCATTAAAGTGTCGTTGGATGACAACGATCCTGCTGGTAACACTAACATTACAAAGACAAAGAAGAGGCTTCAGTTCTGGACGGTTTGACTTGAAAACTAAGCATTTGGGGTTTTTTTTTTTACTGATCTAACAGAAAGTTATTTTCCTTCACAAAGGTGTCGTGGTGGCTCATCTGCTTCACAGTGCTCGAATCACCGTCTGTGAGGAGGTTTGCTCGGGTTTCCTCAGGATGCTCTGTTTCCCTCCCACACTCCAGGAAACATCATTAGGTAAGAATCTGACTGTGAGAGAGTGTTTGTCTATGTGTGATGGCCCTGTGACTGACTGACTGGTGATCTTTTCAGAGTCCCTGGTGACTGTGAAAGCGATTGAGTGGGTTGAGACTATAAATGAATTTTTGACTTTCTCACCCAGTTCGGCGGAAATGTGATTGTGCAAGTGTTTCTGAGGCGGCGGTTCGCGCGACTCAACCAAGATTCACAGTTGCAAAAACCTGATTTCCATCATCCGTTCTGTCGGGATACAAGAAATAATTTCAGAAGCAGGGAAAAATGGTTGCAGAAGCACAGAGGCGTCTGAAAAAGAGAGCATACAGTAGTAAACACACAATTCACTGAACTTATACCGGCATAAACTATACTGTTATTGAACAGTAAATGAAAACTGACAGCGCTAACTTTGACAGCCTAAAGACAAAAAGAGGAATTTGCAGCTTGGGGGACTTTTTGTCCTCTCTCTCGAGTTTACACAACAATAACACACTTTCACACACAGCAATGCATAATTTGAAAAGCCGAGAGGTTGAAGGAAAAACAATTTGTGTAAACAGGAGATTGAAAAAAACAGTAAAACAAATAAAACTTGAAGCGGAGAGATTGATAGGTGACAGGATGCTCCTCTTCTCCTCTGTCTCTCTCTCTCTGGCACTCTGAGTGTGACGCCCTGAGGCAATGCCCACGGGTACACTCTCCTTTTTTCCCACAACCTCTTTGCCTTTATTTAACAAAAAAGCAGCATCTCCATGACTCGTATGAACTTTGAGCTCTCTCTTAAAAACTTTTCTCACCTGCACAAACACACCCTATGCATCTCTACCTTTCAAAACTGTGCATTGAGATAAACCTTTTTAATTTCCTTATCATTTCCACAACAAACCCTCTCTCTCTCGGAGCTTATATAAACACTGAAAAATTTATATACATACATATTTTTTTCTCTTCATTTCTTGCCCAGTTTCAAAAAGGAACATTTTTCTGCACTTTAGGGTTTGCTATATTTATGAGGAGCGCAGGAAGTGTCCCCACGGCAACACAGTGAATCATCCCGGGGTCCTGCGGCAGTAAAGAGACGAACACACACACACACACACACTCACACACACACCTGCTGCAACACACTTATGCAAACACGCACATAAAATATTATGGTTTAAGAGAAGAGGTCAGTGTTCTTAGAAAGAGGAACACGAACAGTCAGCATTACACTCAGCAACACAAAAGAAGTGAAATGTTTCCGTAATATGAAATAAAAACTGATTAGCCTGGTGTACGCATTAGAGATAAAGGATTTTCCATTAAATCTACCTTCAGTTCACTGAAAATCAGGAGAGAGAGGAAGTAAAAACAATCAGCTAATGGAAATGAGTTCATGTTAATATCCCACTGGTATAAAATTACAACTTGTCTCTCATGCTTTTAGTAACAATACCGGACAGCTGCCATGCTTCAAGCTTTATCAGGTTTTACTGCACTGCTATACTCAGAATGACAACGCTAACATGGCAAGCAGCTACCAGGTTCACCAGGTTCTGATTTAACATGCTAACACAGCAGCAAAGTCCTGCAGAGGCTGATCTAAATGTCATTAGTTTTGCAGGAAATTGGTCCCAAATCAAATAAAAATTTGACCTGACGATGGCACTATGATTCATTCATTCATTTATTCATCTCCTGTACCCGCTTTATCCAACTGGGTCGCAGGAGTCTGCTGGAGCCTATCCCAGCTGGCAACAGGCGAGAGGCGGGGTCCACCCTGGACAGGTCGCCAGTCTACCGCCGGGCTGACACACATAGACAGACAACCATCCACACTCACACCTATGGTCGATTTAGGACAATCAGTTCACCTAACAAGTGTGTCTTTGGACTGTGGGAGGAAACCGGAGTACCTGGAGAAATGAATTGATTCATACTTCTACCTCTTATAAAACATTTGCAAAGCTAATGTTCAGTGTTTTTAAATTCTGCCATGTTTACACCAGTGTTTATAGGTCGCACTGTTCCTCTCTCCCTTACAAATTCACTGTCTCTTTTTTTACACATGCTTTGTCCTCTTAAGGGACAAAATATTCATTTACCCTATTGAACCTTGCTTCACACTGTTCTGTTCAGCAGGCTACTATGCTGAAGTGCAGGCTGTTTTTAATACATGCTCTGATTAGAGGCACTTCATCTGGAAGGGTGCTTCTTCTCTCCCTAACCACATGACATGAATGAGGGGCAGACTGTTTATGCTTCCCCTCTCCCCCCCTGCCTGCATCTCCATAACCTGCATGCCTCATTTCACCAGTAAGGGCCCAATCTCTTACAGCTACACTCACACACAGGCTGCTTCAGCTGCTGGTCATATGTTATTTAAGGCACCCCACCTGGGATGGGTGTGACAGGTGGACTTCAGTGTTGTCTGCGTTGTGTTGTGATGAAGAGGCCCAACCCGTCGATATCTTCGGAGGCGGTCTCTATTATTTTTGGCAGCTGACAGCAAGAGGTAAAAAGTAAATCCTCCATCAATTACGATCATACAAGTCGCACCCCTACACAAACCAAGTGATACAGGAGCATGTTAGCATATTTCACAATAAGTTCAGGCTGAAAATGAACACATAAACACAGCTTTACAGGGCCAAAACACCGAAGCCATAACGAGGGAAATGCTGCTTACCTCTCCCATGGTGGACAACAATGAAACGGGAGAGGTAAGGCTGGAGAAACCCCTTACAGGAGCGGTACCTCGAAGGTGAGCGCAGGGGTACAGTAGCCAAGTATTCAATGTATATTCAATATGGAGGCCTAAATGTGTCTGACAATAACAACAGAAACAAATTTTGGGTAATTCTAACACTCAATATTACAAATGACTTTTCTACACATACTACTGCTGTATAATTGACCCTGTTACATGGGGTTACTTATATTTATTAGGTGCAAATTACTGAGGTACTGTTTGACACTCATCCTCTCTTGGCCTCTTATCCTTGCATTAAACTGGCACAAACTCTCCCACTCTCTACATAACCCCATCATGTATTTGTGCACTGTGCCCTCTCCTAGAAACCAACAGTGGACTAGAGTTTTGACTTCAGGGATTGTTGCATTTGGCTGTTGGTATCTTGGTTTAGTGGAGCCAGAAGTGACCATATTTGGATAAGAGGGTGGAGCTGGGGAGCAGTGAGGAGGTGGGTCTAACATCAGGGACAGTCTATAAAACCAGGCCTGTCAGTCAAATCAGCCACACCCCCAAATATACCAACATTTGAGGCCTATTATCTGCCTAATGATGAAATTATTTTCAGATGGACCAGCAGGACTCAGGTAAGAAGAAGTGACTTTAACTCATGACATCATTGACTTTTGGAAAGCAATGTATTGACTTGACTGACTTCATGACTTCATGCACCTAGTGGCCTTCTTTGGTATTACACTTGGGCACTTGTGCATTGACTTAACATTACAGAGACAGTGACTACCGCCATCTTTGAGATACAGCACACATCATTTACTACACCGATGAAGTAGGTTTTCTGCTACCTGTTACATCACTATCCGGAGTGCTGAGTTTTTCACACTGTTTACAGGATAGATGTGCTTCCAAATGTAAGGCCACTGGCAGCACACCAGGGAGTGCTGCTGCTGTGTAGGTGGCTTCCTCTCAGTTTAGACCTTTCATCTGAATTTTACAGGTTCCTATGTATTTTCCACCACTGGGGGAGTTTGTCTACGCTCCCCTTCCTACCTATCTCAACCTATATATGACACATCTGTTATCCTTTATCTTCTCATTTTCCAGGACGCTGAGGAGAGGATATGCTTCAACTCTGCTGCCCACTTCCTCCATTCTGGTGCAAATGAGAAATCAAGGCATCAGTTCACTAAGTTTCTTATACACACAGAGTTTATGGTTCATGAGAAACCAGGAGAGAGGCAGCGAATACTGAGTCTGCTTATATGTTTATTATACCTGCTGATGCATCCACCAGCCTGGATGATCGACAGTGATGGGAGGTATACATGTCTTCACATCCCCATACTATATCGCCACAGAAAATACTAAGTTTGCCTTATTCACCTCCCACCACTAAGAGCTTCTGCAACCAAACCCGTGATTTTAATCATGTGCTGCCTGGATTTATGTGCTATCAATGTGAATTTGTCAGAAAAACACCCAGTGACTATGCCTGCTACAGCAAGCAGGGAAAACCATTAGAATCACACAGAGCTGTGTGTGTCTCCCTGTGACCTGCAGATGTTCTACACAATCAAGATGGAGCTTCTGCTGTTCAGAGCGATGGGACCAGCAGGACCTGGTGCCAGGTGGTACAGGAGCTTGACTCGGATGGCTGCAACTTAGATGCCAATGCCTAGGGCTGATCCTACATCGGCCCATGCTGCTGATTCACAAAGCGGTTTCCCTGTCATATCACTCCATCCTGCAACAGGGCTTCAGGGCTGAGTGACCGAGAGGAAAGAGCTGTACAACCTTTGTTTAAAAGTTTAAAAGTTACATTAAATCAAATAAATGTGTTTAATTTCTGGTGTGGATGAGAAAGGTGGGGAGTATTTTGGCTTTCAGTCCAAATTCCCTCCTGTCCACGTGCTCCGCAGCTGCACTGGTTGCACAACTGCTTTGGATATCTTTGTGTGCCACGTGTGCTCCTCAGCTGAGTAATTGGTTGTGTGTTGCTGTTTGCGGGAGTTATGAAGCCACAGGTTGTCCTCTGCACATAGACCAGGAAAACGGCTGGGCAATTAATGAAATATTGTTCTTGCCCACTTTTAGGCATTTTGATGTTTTATAAATTACCTCTTGCACGTGTCATATAGTTGAGCCATCACTCAAAGTCTCGTCACCCAACCCTTGAAAAACTCCCTGCTGCCCATGTGACACCTCATTGGCCAACTGTGACTGCTTTGATCTGTTGTAGGGTGCTGGGGTACAGATTTAATCGCTACTTATTTTGCTATTGCCCCCATGTTTGGATTGTAAATCCTAATGATACAGAAAAGGTTCAATTTTCTTTTAAACAAACTGAAAATGTGAAATGACATATTTTTCTAAATGTGATGGTACTCAACAACTGACAACATAACATCTTTACCCTGTAAAATATTAGACCTCGGAGTACAATATCTGTTTCCAGTTACTACAGCCCTAATTAACTTTTTATGGTTATGTTTACATACTGGTAATACTTGTTTACCATTAGGGAAAGTAGTGGCGTTGTCTGGATTAATTAAAAGTCGACAATGGCGAGAGACGCAACATGTGTCACCATAATCTTTTCCCTGTAAATGGATTTTGTTGCCTCAACCAAACCATAGACAGAAGTCTGGATACAAAACCATTGTCTCTGGTGTGACAGTTATTTGCTTTTTATGCCCACTATCCACTCCAGCTACCACCTGGCATCTCTGACGATTGCCTCTAATATTATGGAGCCAGAAATTACATTTGCCATAACAACATCACTGGGAGAATTATACAGTAATTTTAGAAACACACAGTAACAATTCAACAGCAAGGTTGAAATCATCGCATCAAAAAGGCTTGAACCAGTGAATGCTTTAATTTCTGGTCTTCAGTTGATTATCAAAGCCCAGTGGCCAGTCAATTAATTAATTATTGTAGATCTATAATGCAATAATGGTGGAGAATAACCGAGAGAGCACTACTATTTAATGGTTTGCAATTGAGTGCTTAAAAGGAGGGCAGTGCTTTCAAATGAAGATGGTTTGCTTCAATACACTGGGTGAGAAATTGTAATGTAGGGCCATAGAAGCTAAGCTTGGACTTACGCTTTGGACGCAGGAGATCAGTATTTGAACATCACCATGTTGTTTGTCTGGAGGCAGAAGTGACCATAGTTGTATATGAAGGGAGTCCTAACTCTTGAACCTGAGGACGCTGTCCAGTGTGGATGAGATCCAACTTCAATCAAATGAACCCCACCCCTGATTATTCCTCTTTTTGAAGATTAATATGTACTCGATTATGTTTTGTTTTGTTTTAGATCGACCACCAGATCACTAAGAAGAAGAATTAAGTTTAGCTAATGACAACAGAATGACTTGCAAAAGGAGTTTTTTGGAGTCAGCCTCTAGTGGCCATCGGGAGTATTGCACTTTTATTGCATTGGCCTTTTTGCTTTGTCCATTTCTATACACAGTCAAGGTTCAGGACTCCAAAAATGTATGAGTTCAAATGTCAGTGTCTATCCATATTCGTGGCTATCTAAAAGTTTTGGGTAATACAGGGGTGGCTGTGACTCAGGTGGTAGAGCGGGTCACCTGTGAATCATAAGGTCATGGGTTCGATCCCCAGCTCCTCCCGTCCACATGTTGAAGTGTGATTGGGCAAGAACCCTAAGTTGCTTCCAGTGGCTTGCATGGCAGCTCGGTAGCCATTGGTTTGTCAGTGAGTGTGAATGGGTGAATGAGTTGCCTTGTAAAGCGCCTAGCTAAGGCCATAAGCGCTATATAAATGTACTCCATTTACCATTACCAGTTACAAAACAAAACCACAAATGACAATCTCACTATAACATCCCTATATTCATTGTCTTCAAGCCAAGAGTGTCATGGGATGATCAATTTCATGAAAGTCCATCAAATAGTTATTGAGATACTTCAGTTTGTAATTCCTAGAGCTTGACTGAACATGCTCCATGAGAGCGAACCACAAAGGGGGAAAACAAACAATTGTATCACGCCATCTACATTCTTACTGTTCTCATCTACATCTGTCACTATTATGAGCAGATTTACTGTACATGAAGGTTGCGCCGTCACACGCAGACCAGCCAGTTGAGTGGCTAAACACGCCACAGTTGTACAGCAGTGACTATGTATGCAAAAAAAAAAGAATGACAAGAGGCCATTTTCATCTCCCCGATAATCCTCACTCCTCTTTGCACGCAAGCTGCAGAATACCTTAACTGTGCTGTTCATGGAGTATAGTTTACCATCGCTCTCCCTCCCTCTGTCCCCTTCCTTTCCTCCCGTTTCCCACAGAACAGTTTAACACATAATGACCGCACAGCCGCACACTCGCACAAATGACATCTAATGCATTCAACTCTGATAATGTGCGCCATGGCATGTTGCATTTCCATACCGCTGCTTAGTACATCACAGTCACAAGAAGCCATTATGGTAATACAGCACCTGAGGGAAGAGAGCCGGAAAGAGTGAAAGCGTTGTCAGAGAGTTGGAGCGAAGGTGGAAGATGGAAGACAGCAAGAGGCAGGAGTGTACACAGATGAGGGAAGGGTTAATAGGTATTTACTGGGGAAAATTATCTGCTGGGACAAGGCCATTCGATGGTTTGATGTGATTTGTTGGCTGATAAACAAAGTATCCTTGCAGGTTAACAATGAATGGGATAGTGTTGCTTCTGAATATGTCTATGGTAATTATTAAGTTGTACAGTGGCTACTCATAGACTGTGTATATAATGAAGTTAAAGTGATGCCACCCGTTGGTTTGTGGAATCACACGTTGAAGGCGGGAGATCGGCCTTTGCAACTTTGCATTGTTGGTTGTTTGGAGCCAGAAGTGACCATATTTGGATATGAAGGTAGGAGTGAGGAGGGGGGTCTGACCCTTGACCCCGAGGACAGGGTGTTCAGGACTGGAGTTAAGGTCTGATCTTTGTTGCTCAAACTAACTATGCCTCTAAATATTCCTGTTTTTAAGCCTAATATCTACTTAATTATATATATTTTTATGGATGGACCACCAGACCACTGATAAGAAGAGTTGCCTTTAGCTAATGACATCAGACTGACTTGTGGAAATAATGTACTTTCTGAGTATTTCATCATTGAAAATGTTGATTTTTAAATTGAAGTCAATTGGAGCCAGCCTCTAGTGGCCATTGGGAGTATTGCACTTTCCTGGACTTCCTAATTCACCTTATTTTTGAGCCCTGGCTGCATTTTTGCAAAACATGGATAAGTTTTGTCTCATGAGTGGAATGGTCATCTTCATCGTGACCATCAGTGGTGGTTGAAAGGAACAAAGTTTACTGTGTTAAAATGGCAAACCAAACACCTATCTCCTGTGTGAAAGTCTGATGTTTGTCGATCCATCCAACCACCTCGACCTCCTCCATCCACTCCTATTGAAGGAAAGGGCTTTTCCTACAGAGGAAATTTCCACCTGCAAGGTTCACAAATGTAAACAACATGTAAACAACAAACAATCCTTCAGCCCTTATTACAAACTCTGACATATTGCCCTTGAAAGGCAGCTTACAACACGGTACAAGAAAACGCAACTTTATCACCTCAGTTGCAACATCACTATACACAATTTACTCTTGAGCCTCTGCTCTCCATCTTTCGCTGACTCTCTCTCTCTCTGTACACCATTATCACAGTCTCACCTTTACTCTCTCACTCTTTTTCAGTGTCTTTCTTTTCTCCATCTCTCTCGCTTTCTCTATCAGTCAATAACACACAGTGACAGCTTATGTAACATGCCAAGTTCCAAACTGAACTCAACTCTCCTTGATCTGCAGCCTTTTCCCTCTTCTAAATGACTCACTTCTGTTATAACACTTCAGCCCGAGTGAGAGACACAGCGGAGAGGGCGGGAGGAGGGGTGGCAGACAGAGACATGACATGAGAGGAGAGGAAACGCAGGTTTAATTATTCATACCTACTGCAGCAAAAAGAGAGCGAGCGAGGGAGAGAGAGACACCAGGGGAAAGACGGAAAGAGAGAGTGATAAAGAGAGAGGGATTGACCCAAATGGGGAGGTATTCCTAGTGCAGTAGTGCACTCTGGGAGCCAAAGCTGTGCCACCCTGGGGCCATGGGTGTGAGGGAACTCCACCATGAGCTGCCAGAAGACCGCAGAGAGAAATCGAGAGGGAGAGGGGAGACATATTCATGAATTCTATGAAAGCTAGCCCATTAGTTTTATTTTGCTTCTTCCTTAACGCACTTTTGCTGTTATCTATGTTGGATTCGCTTTTTACTTTCCCTCGAGTCTACCACACCCTATGAGCATGAATGCAGCAGAGACTGGAAGTTTCATCCGTAATGTTCACTTGGGACCGTATCCTCCAAGGTGTGTGTGTGTGTGTGTGTGTGTCTGTGTGTGTGTGTACAATGCACTTATGAAGAGGGGTGAATGTGAACCCAAGTACCCAAATCCCACTGTCCTACCCTGGAGATACCTCATCCCAGAGATGACGTGTCTGCTGTGGGGATGAGCGCTGAGAGAGCGCAGGGCCTCCCCGTTCAACTCTGGTGCTCCCCTGAGACCAGCTCCCTTTCATCTCCCCGTCTCCTCAGGGTGCCCAACAACAAACCACCGATGGAGAAGAAGCATAGAAGAAGAAGAAGAGGAAGAAGAGGAGAGTTTTGGCCGGAGGTGGGATGACAGCAAAGCTTAAGCATTGCCAGCTAGAGGTCAACTCGCTCTGTTTATTGTAGTTTGGCTGGCGCGCTCAAGAACCGGGTGTCAACATAACCTTTTTCTCTCTCTCTCTTTCTCTCACCAGAGGTTATGTACGTGAAGCAGAGGATGTTTTATGTGCACGTCAAAGCACAATTGCCTTTATTTTGTCGCTGATCCTTCGCTGGAAGCAACTGCAGCTGCTTGGACGAAGACGTTGAAACTGTATTTAATATTTCAGAAGAAGGAGAAGAAAGTGGGCCCGTGTGGTGGTATCTCAGCTGATGAGCTGTGATGTCTCTTTGTTGATGGTGAGAGTGAGGGAGGATGGGAATGGGAAGAAAAGGGAGGGAGTTTTACGGAGATGAGTTGTGGCAGGTGTTGGACAATGACGGGAACAAAAGAGAGATTTGAACATTGTACTTCAAAAAACTCTTTCCCCTTTCTATTCTGTGTGAGCCCTGCCTCATCCACCACTGAGTCTTTCTTCCTCTCCCTCCTTCCTCTCTTAATTGCTGCTTGCTGAATCCCTTGTTCTTTCTTCTCATCCCCCCCTGTGTTCGCCTTGTCTCTCTCCTCAGCTCCCCCTGTCCCCGTCTGTCT
>OOFC01014476.1:0-17861 GCA_900323345.1 Pseudochromis fuscus
TTTCTTTTACGTGTTTACTGAATAGGGAAAAGTTCCCTCCATGTTTGTGATGCACTAACTATGTGATAAAAAGTTGTACTACCTGTTGTACCTTGCTGTTGGTAAAAGATAAAACTACGTCACTGACATTACCTCAGAAAAAATAAAACAGCTGTTCATGTAGCTTTGAACTGTGACAAATGGAGTTGGAAATACATTGTTTTCAATGAAGGCAGCACAAATACCAGTAAGAGCTACCGGTACGTACGGTACTGTATTGTGAATGTACTAGCTTGTTTTGGGAGTGAACGGAGTTGTCAGAACGTTGGTTTGTTTTCTGTTAATAAAGTTTGACTGACTGACTTATCTGACTGTTTTGTTGACATTCACTTTAGCGCTGCTTCATCTAGATGGATGATAACACAACCCCAGCAACTACAGTAGTTTCTATTCTATGCGCCTTATAATGCGGTGCACCTTATATATGAAAACAGTTTTAAAATAGGCCATTCATTGAAGGTGCGCCTTATAATCTGATGCACCTTATAGTGCGGAAAATACGGTATATTAAATTTAGATGAAAGGATGCAATAAATTTGTGAAAAGAAAACCTTGCAGATATAAGTATTCAATGTAAATGTAATGCATTTGACACCACCTGACTCAGACTTCTGGCCTTAGGTACATACATGTGGTGATACATGTCTGAGTGATGGTCCCTTGCTGTATCAGGAGATCCAGTTAATATTAAAGGAAACTAAAGAACTGATTGCACGTTGAACAATATTACATCTCTGGACACACTCCTGATTGAGCTGAAAGTGAGACGGTTTGAAGTTTACTAAATAATGTAAGCGATTTTGGGCAGAAACTCTGTTGACTTATGAAAACTGCAAATCCCTGCAATATTTGTGACGGAGAGTGGATTGAAATAATCTTATGGTTGCAAATTTGAAAAAATTCCTTGAGGGATTGTTTCAATTTCAACATGAGCCTGGAGATTTCTGTTGTCCTACTTAGGGCCAAGCTCAGTGCAGTCGTGAGCTGCGCCTCAGACTGTTTCTTGAGTTTCGCCGTGCTGCAAGCCAAGGCTGCTGTAAGGTTAAACTATCTGACAGCTCCAGTTTCACGGCAAACAACACGCTTCCTCGGGCTGATTTTAACATACTTAGCGGTGTGAGTTTTCACATGCTCCATTAATGTTGTGATCACACATGATTACGTTTGGTTATCGGTGGCTCCGCGGCCCGGCACAAAGGGAAGTGCTCGGAGATTGTTCAGGAGAGGGAAAGATGATACGCGAGATGTAGGTGGGCGAAGGAATGAATATCTAAATATATCTCACTTAATGGTCTCTGCATGTGCTTCGCTTTTATATGTATATGTGTGTGTGAGAGTTCATCTTGAAGAACAACAGGGGGGCTGAGATTCAACGATCAGGCTTTTATCCACTAATGTGTGAACCTGATTTTCACAGATTATCAAAGGCATCAAAAGCCCTCAATCATATTTCTGTTTTGTGAGCACTTCTCAAGAAAAAACAATATAATTAAAACACGTTAATGAGTCTGTGGGTATTAAAAACGGCAGTGATGTAATTGAAGCAGATGTGAAAAGGTGGGTTTTGGAGAGTGGTTTTGAGCCTGTGCAGGTCGATACAGTCACGGATGTGTTTGGGGAGAGAAATCCAGAAGGTGGGGGCAGCAACAGAGAAAGCTTGATCACCCCGAGCTTTCAAAAAAAAAAAAAAAAAAAAAATGGGAATCTACCCAAGTGATACAAGATGACATGTTTACAGATGCGATACAGCTGCACAAAAGTTGGCTTTTTTTACCCCCAGACTTTCTCGCTTATCTCATCCCAGTTTGGGGCTGCAGCTGCATTTCAGTCACTGAGCTAAAGTGTGGTTATTACGAACACAAAATAAGCTATTTTAGTCAAATTAATAACAGTGGTAGGAACTCCAGCACACATGTCCTGTGTGAGTTGGTTGTGAAAAGATAAAAAAATAATATGGCTAAATACAGTGGTTAGAAATGGTAAAAGGGAGCATCCAGGTAAAAAAAAAACCCAAAAACCTCAAGTTACCCCAAATTAAATGAAGTCGTCACAGTTTTAGTATTCAACAGTGATGCACTTGAAAAACAGCATCAGGTGGAAAACAAACTTGTTTCTGTGCTTAACATGAGATAAGGCAAACTGCTGGGGAAAAAAAAAAATCATAAAAGCTACTTTGGACCTCACATAGTTTTGTAAAAATTAATACACACGCACACACCACCCACGATTTACACACAGACATTAAATTTAATTAAAAGTAGACCTAAGGTGAAACAGTAATGGCTTCACAAAGTGTGCCTATCAGACCCAATCAGGCCAATAAGTGCAGTTTTTAATGCCAGAACATAGAGCCAAATGGTATCCTGGCTGTAGGGCAGAGGTCTACAACTTCTGAAGAACCACTGTGTGCCAGCCACGTTCACCTTTGTTTCATATATAAAACACAGTTGTATACATGAAACAAAGACAAAAGGCTGTGTTTTGATGGGTTATTTGAAAGATTTTGTTGTTGTTGTTTTTAATTCATAAAAAAAATCATGTCAGGAAACTTTTGATTTCTTATCATTGAAGCTTGAGTCCAAGTGCCGGCCTGTGTGATTGTCCAGAATGAGCTTAGCCACCACAGTATACCTACACTTAAAAGCTATGACAGATGGCGAGCGATAGGACATTATCCCTGTGAAGGATTCATTAGGCCTACCATTAAGCTAGAGCCACAGTCAAAGCAAATGCCTTGCGATTAAAATACATCATGTATCCCTCAAATCTGCAAATGAGGTGTGGATAATGAAAACTGCATCTCACCACCATGGAAGCTGGAAGGTCAACTTTTTTTGTCAGCCTAGAGGTTTCCAGGGGTTGTGAAAAGTTAAGTCTGGATATTCAGCATTATCCTGTAATGGCCTGTATTTCCACCAGAGGTCTGGTTGGTGCAGACCTCAGGCACGTTTTCAGCTCAGCGTGCACACACTCGTCTCCATACACACTCATTTCCTGTACATGAATTCATTCAATCATCTTTTATACTAACCAATACATTTCTTCTTGTTTGTCTCAGCGTGAACACATTTGTATTCGCAATTCACAATTTAACTTTTTTTATAATTATTTGGATTTAAATGAATCTGATTCAGCTGCATCTCAACCTTATTACTGTCATGGTCTGATCTTTTTTCTTCTCACTAGTCCTGCTTTCCCACAACTTGTCCTAGATGCAGGCGACTACATCCTATTTAAAAAAGATGGTTTTTTTACCTTATAAGGGAAATTGAGGTTCACTTATGTAAATAAGCCTGTTCCTACCAACACAGATGGTTGTAAAACAGGTAGGATTTATCACTGTCCACTGCGTACAGGTGTGTGTATATCTTTATATATATATATACTGTATATATGATTAACCAACCTCCATGTGCACACAGAAGTCTTGCACAGATTTAGAACTTCATGCTCTGAAAAATGAGGCCTGTGTTACTTGAATGTCTATTCTCAGCACATCAAAGACCTAATTCTTTTTTTTTTTTACCAAAATACCAACACCTCACTTAGCACCTCCCTCACTGACCTGCAACATGCCAGCTGAGTCATAAATCAGCACGCATCACAGAAACCTGTGCTATTATTCAAGTTGCAATTAAATTCCCGACATAAATTGGACTTTAAAAAGTCATTACACAGCCAGCGCTAAAGCTTCGAAGCTTAAAATTTTAATGTGGATTTAATTCAATATAGCTATTAACTGGCTTGTTGTTGATAATAAAGTAGCCTCAATTTTATTGGAAAGCTTTCATTTTAATTTGGGATTTTAAGCAGGCAACTCTGTAGCTAGCTCGAAAGCTAAAGGTTGCAACCAGAGTTGAAACCCAGTTTCCCAGAGAGCGGTCTACCTATCTCTCTTTTTTATTATTATCATTATTATTATTTACAAGGGGCAGCACAGTGGTGCAGTGGTTAGCACTTGTGCCTCACAGCAAGAAGGTTCAGGGTTTGACTCTCAGCTCGGGCCTTTCTGTGTGGAGTCTGCATGTCCTCCCTGTGCATGCGTAGGTTTTCTCTGGGTACTCCGGCTTCCTCCCACAGTTCAAAGACATGCTTGTTAGGTGAACTGATCAAACTAAATTGACCATAGGTGTGAGTGGGAGCATGAATGGTTGTTTGTCTATGTGTTGGCCCTGTGATAGGCTGACAACCTGTCCAGGGTGTACCCCGCCTCCTGCCCCATGACAGCTGGGATAGGCTCCAGCAGACCCCTACGACCCAAATGTGGAGAAGCAGGTATAGAAGATGAGATGAGATTATTTACAATACGCACATGAAAATGCTTTTTTTAGAGAAAAAAAATGTATAAATTGTGAATGTAATATTGTAGACATATTTTATTTATATATGTACTTCATGTTTTCTCACATGGAAGCTAAACATTCACTTTCTGCTCAGGTTTTTCTACCAGAAAAACACATTTCTATATTTTCTATTACCTTTAGACACCTACATGTAAACACATGTGCATTCACATTGAATACATCTGTCTGTAATGGGTATGTAATGGCATTCAAACGATGGTGAGGTAGAAGCTTTTGACTGACAGAGGCTCTCATCAACCTGTACTGCAAAAAACCAATAATAAACAATAATTTCTAAAAAGCAAATTGCAGGAATAATACCTTGGGTAGTGCTATAAGACTGAATGCATGTCTGCAAGTGTGTTGGTGTGGGAGTGTGTGTGGGAGAGCTCTCCTGAGAATCCATTAGCAGCACCAATCAAACAAGAAAATTACAGCAAAGCTGCCAAACTGGACCACTGATGGCAGGAGTATGTGGTCAACGATAAAACAAGGTGCAAGCAAAAAAAAAAAAGCAAATAAATAACAGAAAATTAGGCATGAAGGAGGAACATTAAGTATATAATACATAATTTTATTATAATATAACTGCAACTGAAGTTTGTGCATGCAACAATCAGACTAAATTTAATAACCAGTGTTGATTCCCGTGAAGCTGTGTACTACACAAAACTTGAAAATACATCATAAATCATAATGGTTTGATATAACAAAAACTCATTTTTCATGTCCATCTTTTCATGGAGATAGAAATGCAAGTGTTTCTTTGGCATTTAAATAGAGTAATAAAGCTAAAAAAAAAAATCAATAATACATTATAAAAGAACAGGCGAGAACGAGGTGTCCATGGAGTACATGATCTAACAGAACACAAATCTATTTCTTTAAAAGGTCAGTAAGCTGTAAAGGCTGCTCACACAGCACAACCCCCCACCCCTCCTTATTCCCTGACACTAGTAGTCACTCATATTTTCCCAATATTTCAGGGAATTATCACCCAGAAGCCATGAAAAAGCATTTTAGACCTTTTTTTTTCTTTTTTCCATCGAAGTAATCACTTTATTAGTGACACAAAGATGAGTTTGTGCTGTTATATGGATCCAGAGGGTGTAATGAAATTTGACTCTGCTGCAGAACAACAATAAAAATAAAAAGGAGAAGTTGACTAAGAATCAATATAATGTATGCTCCATCTGTTTGCCTGTTTCTTGATGAATGTAATGGAGTTACACGATAGCTTTAAATTGATTATATTTGTTAATGAAAAAAATGTTATTATCATGTAGTAAATAACTGATTTCTTCACATCATTCAAGTGCAAAGGACCACTCATGATGGAACCAAAAAAACCAAGTGTCCTCATCCACACATTGTTCTTTATTACATTTTTACATTATTAGAAAAAAACTGCAAACTTTCCTCTAATTTTCTATTAAGACTTTTTAAAGTTTGAAGTGCAGTGCCACATTGTCCAGTCATTTTCACTCAATACATGCAATCTCTTCTCTGTCCTTGTCTTTTGACCTTCTCAGGCAATTTATTTTACCATACATTTCATCTCACATCCGAGCTCCTCTACCTATAACCCAGTGCCCCTATGCTTCCGCTCGTCTTGCATTTCTCTCATCCCTACGTCTCCAGCTGTCAATATTTCCATCAGACAAAAACGACTATTTCTCAAAACCTGTACACATCATGAAAAGGTGACAGGAAAACACAGAGGAAAGTCTGACGGTGAGGGTCGCGAGGGTTCACGGTATCAAAAAGGTGCTCTTTAGAATTTCGATGGCACACCATTCGAGTGACGGCTCGGCGGTGAAGGGGTTGCCATGAACCGTCATACAGTTTCCTGGAAGACGCAGCGAGGGTGTTTGACCCACCTGGTGGAGGAAGACTAGAAACTCTCTCATCATTTGTGTTCACTAATACCAAACATATTTGTCGGTGTTAGCGGGCACAGCATTCCAGGTATTGGAGTAGAATACATTACCGCTCAGTGCTACACGTGGATACACTGTATGACTAATCCTGTTTTCCCCGGAAACAGCTGTTGACAGATAGTGCGACGTGTGCAGGTCTCAGCTTATTTACATAAAACGAGGGATTGTCTGTTCTGCTACGGGACGCTCGGACGGACAGCAACGCCTGTTTAATGTAAAAAGCGAACAAATATCAACCCGATCCATTCTGAGTTCACATTTGCAGACGCACATGGCTTTGCACAGACACACAGCATTTGAAGCCACAAAGGTTACACACACACACACACACACACACACAGGGAAATTGTGGCTTGCATGCTTGATTTCCCAATGCATTTAGCCCCCTGCATCCATAACCCTAACATATGTAGCGGCTAATACAGTTAGAGCCCAGGTCTTTGCTTCCATGTCTGCTCACCTAATGATATTAGGGTTGATTCTATAGTTTGATCCAGCTATCAATGTCAATCATGTTAGCACTGCTCAAAGCAGCAAGCCCTTGAGGGGGATTGGCATTGGAGGGAAGGGGAAGAGAGGAGAACGGCTGGCAGCTTCCTAATGCAATAGAGCTGCCAGATCTGAGAGCTTTTTATTACATTAATATGTTCCTGGATAATTCTATCTCATCTCCTAATATGACTTAGCCTAAAAACCCAATTAAAGTCTCATTTATCCGATCACCTCAATTGGAGATGGTGACATGAGGGCATTCAGACAGCCATGTGCCGGTTGCCGGCTACCGCCTACAGAGGATTCGGTTTCTTCTCCAGCCACACAGCAAATCGTAATTGGAATGGAGACTATGGTATCCAGCGTTTTATTACAGCTACTGTTTGCACAAATTGCTAAGACGAAATAGGAGCCGCATCTTGTGACTTGTTGCTATCAGATGCATGAGGACGTTTTACGTCACAGACTGTAGGGGATATAATAAACTATGTAAAACTGGCTGAGAGTAGAAACAACATTTTTTTGTAAGTAGAGAACATTAAAGTAATTCAGTCAAATCTGTTCCGGATTTTCAAAACTTACCCACAGAGATAATTGAGGGAGTCACTAGGCAACGATGACCTCACTAATTCACTAATAACTGCTGGAAGCCTTTACTTGTGAAAGCCTTAGAGGAAGTCTACCTTGATTACAAAGGAGGAACACTTCCAACTAACTAACAGCTAGCCCAGGGGTCTGCAACCCTGGTCCTAGAGAGTCGCAATCCTGCATGTTTTACATGTGTCCCTCTTCCAACACACCTGATTCAAATCATCAGCTCCTCATCAAGCTCTGCAGAAGCCTGATAACGATCCTGGTCATTTGAATCAGGTGTGTTGGAGGAGGGACACATCTAAAACATGCAGGATTGCGACTCTCTAGGACCAGGGTTGCAGACCCCTGAGCTTGTCTATACTGATAACAGAGGACGGAAGTATTTCTAAAGTTTGAATGTAATTCAGAGTTAGTGGGGGTCAGTTCAAGATGATTTTGTGACATTTTTGTACGTATTATGTGATTACACTATGTCATGGGGAGATGGGAAGTTGCCATTCTTGTAGTTCACTGAACCCACTAAAGATGGCAATTTACCTGATACAGGTACTGAACCCGAAGTTGCTCCTAAGCTTGTACTTCACAGCTCTGTTTCCAGTGGTATGTGTATGTGTGTCTGTGTGTGTGTGTGTGTGTGTGTGTGAATGGGTGAATTGTAAAGCAAAAAAGAAAACCTTAAAGTGCTTTGTAGACCTGAGCTAAGGTAAAAAGGCACTACATGCAGTTTATTTAAAATTCAACGTTAAGGTCAGTAACACATTTATCTTCCAGTTACTGTTGTTATTTGCTTGGCAAATAACATGTTATAAAAACTAATTCAGATAAATGAGTGTTTTTGTTAGTGTTTTGTATCAAAATCGCTAAAGGGCAAAGGTCAGAGGTGACACAGAAATGCCACACAGCAGTCACGCAAGGGTTGTTGTGTACATAGCCTGTTAAAGTTGATTGTGATCTTCCTTAATCTTCATCTTTCCGTCTCTCTTTGCCGTTAATGTAGAGGAAGAAATGCTTTTGGGAAAACTTTCCCAGCTTACAATGCTTTGGAAACACAGCTGTGTATCTTAGTATGACACTTTCATATTCAAATAAATACCTCCAACAGAAAAATTGCACAACGTGATAGTAAGTTGGTTTACTCCTATAGCGAGCACTGACTCTGAAGGTAAAAATAGAGCATCTGTGAGAATGGATGGTTGCATCATGAGAGCATGGCCAGAAAGGCTGCATAGTGCTACTGAGTCAGCACTGTAAAAAATAAAAGCTACATATAAATATATCCTGACCCTTAATGAAAGGATTATGCCTTATGTAAAGCACAAAAGGGTACTATGCATATAAACTATTCAGGACTGGTTTTGCCTAAACAAGTAGGAGCATGGATGATCATTAATTATTACAAAAAAAAAGAGAAAAAAAACAAAACACAAATAACTGCAAAAATATTGGAGTACAAATCTGTCTGTATAACACGGTAACATGGATAACAAATTATGAAGAATGTAGTTGAATTATTAAATTCAGTGAACTGGAATAAAACTTGAATTGAGTTTGTTAGAGGATTGTACAGATGATGGTTTTAGCTTGATGGTAATGTTCAATATTTCCTCAAACTGAGACAATTCATTCAACTCAGCTGTACATGCTACAGTTACTTGGTTGGACACAACCTTAAAAATAATGCAACCTCATATGGCCCCATACATGGGGGGGGGCTCTGCAAAGAATAAAAAAAGCTCCTTGTTAAAGTCTCCTGGCTGCTTGTCGAATGTTTCACTGCAGGGGCTCTGTTTGAACTTTGGTCCGTCTGCAGGCAGGTGGCCTTGATATCTCAGTAGACGACATTCTCTGTGGGTCAGTTACCTCAGCTGTCCTCGACTCACACTCACACTGAACTGGTGGCCATAAAGGAGTCCTCTGAGTCTCCCTAGGGCCTTAAATAGACTTATAGTTTTTACCTGGGCTTTCTGGTCAATCCCCTTCAGGGGCTGTGTCTTTGAGCCAGCCTTCAATGGCTGAGAAAGCTAAGTTGTTCAAAGTAAGTGGTTTGTTGGTGCACAGTGGATTGCAGCTTGTCGTGCGGCGCATTAGGTGTTGACAGATGGGAGGGAGAGCATGGGACACTGTAGGGAACCAATGATTTATTGCAGGGTCTAGGACATTTAACGTGGTGTAAGTGCTGAGTCTGGAGGGACCATGATGTGAGGACAACTTGGATAAAAAGAAAAAAGAGAGAAGACTAAACAAAGAGAACAAAATGAACAAAAAGAGGTGAGATGCCAAATTGCTATCATGGCAACAATCTGTAAGGATTGTAACAAGGGACTTGTGTGCTTCTCTTATAATAAGGTAAAGGATTAAGGACACCGCACGGGTCCAACACCAAGGAAGGAAAATAAAGGGAAGGACATAAATGACTGATTCGAATGCTGTCCAGTGTTATTTGCATTTAAATAATACTCATGCTCCCAATTATCTGACTGAATACAAAAGATGGATAAAAAGTGAGAGGGAAAGGTGAGAGAAAACCCTGAGCAACAAGTGAGACAGACAATAACAGAAAGGGAGACCACAAAAACAGCAGACACCAAAGCAGTAGGCATGCAGAGATAATACCAGGCTAACATTATACAGCTCGGTGTTTGGGATTGATCTCTCCCAGCACAGCTTGAGTGGATGCTCATCTCAACATGTGTGCAGTATACTGCATATTGGTTATTCGCCAAATACACCCCCCCAAAAAATCACCAGCAGTGACATCCTGCTACTGGTATACATTTGTGCACTGTTAAATACTGTCAAGGCCATGGTGTGTATCAGATCTTCAAACGTGAGATAATGGAAATTCAATTATCATTTCATTTTGAGTCTTACAATGGGAGCAATTAAAAAGAATAATTTGGTGGTGGGGGAGTGTGCATGACAGAAGTAGTTCTGGGAAAACATTTGTGAACAGCACAGTTTATTATACACTGCAGTCTGCTGTGCGATGTGATATTCAAGTTGACACAAAATAGTATTTTCTCAATGTCATGGACGAGGGAGTAAATAGTATCCAGTATCATTTAAATTTACTTATGTTTTCCTTTATTGACCTTAACTGCAGATAGTAACAGGTCTTCATTTCAGGGCTTTATCTTTTATTTTGTCTCATAAATAAGTTTAATTAGTCATATTTTCCGTACAAGGCCTCATTTTGAGGATTCATGGGTAAGACCAAAACAAAAAAGTTACTCAAGTTAAAAGCCATCCAGCACTTCAGTGGACAGAAAAAATTCATTTCTTTCCAGGGTCTTTGATGTTAAACATTTGCAGGCACACTGCATGATACTCATAGCAAACTAGATGCAGACAAATCAATCTGAGTCCAAGTTATTTTGTATTTACCAATGTGTCAAAATTAAAAAAAGAAACAGGATGGGCTTCCTCCAAATTACTATCAAGTCAAAAGCCAGACAGCATATTGATTGTAGAATGTTAATTAATACTCTATTTCTGCCTTAAGTGCACATTCACTGTGTGGTTTATAGTACTATAAAAAATTATTTGAATACCGAGAAATTAAAAGAGTAGCACAATCAAAACAAGAAAAACTAGATTCAGCACGCATTTAAAAAATAAAGCAGAACACTGAGTGCTAAAGACACAGAGGCTGAAACTAAAAAACACATTTTTCCTTCTGTTAGTTTGCGTGGAAGCTTTAAACTGCACAGCCCTTCAAGGGACAAGAGACTTATCACAGGCATGGAGACTGGATTGTTTAGATTGTGGAAAAACCAAGGAAAATCACATGAAATATAGGACATGGTCATGTGGGCCAGGGTTAGTGAAGGAAAAAAAAAACAAAAACAGATGGATAAGTGAAACAGTTCCCTGCAGGGTTAACCCTTACACTGTTTGAATCCCCCAGTAAGATATATGCAACGGAGTTTCCAAAAGCGGTGTCTTTACAATATGTGTATGTATGCTGTGTCTGTCAGAGGCAAATGTATAATTACACATGATCCTTATGCTAGTCTTTTGGTACGATACGATACGATACGATGCGATACAGTAAGATGCGATACAGTAAGATGCGATACGATATTACTTTATTGATCCCACACCAGGAAAAATGTTTTATCCCAGTAGCAGGACAGACAAAGTATAAAGTGCTATTATACTATTAAAAAAATATAAATACTACTTATCACTTCACAGTGACATAAACGGCTTTAACCCAGACATGATCGTCATTGACTGAAGTGACGCTGTTCCCTTCAGGGTTAACCCTTACACTGTTTGGAAGATATAGTCAACAGAGTTTCCATAAGCGATGTCTTTACAATATGTATATGTATGCTGTGTCTGTCAGAGGCAAATATACAATCACACAAGATCCTTACGGTAGTGCTTCAGGTCTGGTCCGGTCCGACACGACACGACACGACACGACACGACACGACACGACACGACACGACACGACACTACTAGACAAGACTGATCCCACACTGGTAAAAATGTTTTATCACAGTAGCAGGGCAGACAAAGTATAAAGTGATATTATACTATTAAAAAAAAAATACTATTTATCAATTCACAATGACATAAAGGGTTTAGACCCAAACATGATAGCCATTGACTTAAGTTGTAACCTAATACATAGTCCCCTGTGACAGAACCCTACACACACATACACACCCAATTAGCCTTAGAAAACTCTGCCAAGCTAAATTCAGCCTCATTGCATCTGTTAAAGCTGTTACCTTCAGCCAGCTTAAAGTGTTAGACAGCCGAGCACATCAGAGAGGCAAGGGGACACGAGAAGTATTGATCAGATCTGTTTTGTTCTCCTCTCTTCTTCAGATTCACACTTTAATGAAACATGTCGCCGTGTAATTACACGACTGATACTCAAAACAGTGGCAGGCTGGTTTGGTGTTTTGTGGTGGTACCTTGGTAATGTGAGGATCTGTTAGATTACAAAAAAAAAACCCTCTTTTGTGTAAAGGTTTCTAGACAAAGAAGAGAGACAGTGTGGGCAAAAAGCTGGCAGTGTAGTTTGTCTCGCCAGACTGACGCTTTGCTTTTGAGACAATATGGTCTCAGATGGAGGGAGGAGTACAGAGGAACACACGAGTGTTCATGACACAGATTTTATCTTTTTGTAGCTAAAAATTATGTGAAAACATTTTTATCAGTATTTTCTTAAAACTTTCTTACAAAGAAGAAAATGTAAATCACTACACTGAAAACCTCAGACTGTTATAAAAGACGGATGTAGTCACGGCAACATCACCAATCAGGGTGTGGACTGGTGTTTTGAAGCCAGGACTCTCGTATTCGGACTTGTTTTTTGGAGCCAGAAGTGGCCCTATCTGGATAAGAGGCCGGAGCTGGGGAGCAGCGTGAGGGCGGGTCTAAAGAAGCATCTGAGTCCAGAGACCAGGCCTGTCAATCAAACTCTCCGTGCCTCTAAGTATACCTCTATTTGTGCCCTAACTCCACTTTGTATTTCATGGGTAAAGTTGATGCTCTTTGAATGGATGTCTATTGGAGCCATTTGGGTTTTTTATAAGGCAGCATCTAGTGATGTCTGATTACTTTCTAGACCTGGTGACTGCCGAGCTTTTCTATACAGACTCGTCTGAAAACATGGTTGAAGAAGGGGGAAAGCAGTGTGTCTGGAGAAGTTAAGATAATATGCAGAGGGGGCCTCCCACCTTCCTGTGTTGAATGGTAGGAAAGAAGCTTTTACTGCTTTTAGACTGTCCAAACAACACTTCTTTTTTAAGTATATAATGGCCTTCAGCCCAGTGGCTCACTATTGATCCCTGCCCACACCTTCCCTAAGAACCTTTGTGTACTCAATGTTCGGCAGATCTGTCTTCCCTCTTTCTCTTATTCATTGTTTTTAACACCAATGTTTTACTTTTAACACAGTGACGGGTTAAGGAAGGAGAGGATATGATCTAATGCAGACAGGGCAAGCACATGTAAGTATACACATTTTACAGTGTGTAATCAGTCACCCCAACTGTTGATTGAGCATTCTACATGGCAACTCCCAGAGGAGCTGTGTGAGCAGGAAGGCCATCAGTCTCCTCCTAATGATCGTCCTACCTCGCGACTCCCGTTTAGTTTTATGTGCCACATCCAGCTAACTGTGACATCTGTGTGCTCGCTATCACACTCCCTAAATCCTTCTCTCCGCCGCTCACGCTCTTGCAGATTTGCCCCCTTTTCACCTGCCATGGCTCCTGGCTATGGCTATATTCTGCCCAGGATCCCTTGACCCAAGCTGGTAATGCATTACTCCCCAGATCAATTGATAGATTGGCCCTGTCTGAGCTGCCGTAACTAAATCAGCTGCTCCTGATGATTCAGCACCAGCCAGGGAGCCGGGCCTGCTGTCACCAATCACAGATCACCAGCAGCTGAGACAGGTATGGACATTCTCCTGTCACTTGAACCTAATTTATTGCCAGCTACCACATTGATTAACCTTGTGCTGTGGTTCAAGCTTCCTATAAAAATTTGTGTGTTGGGGGGGTGAGCGTGGGTATAGACTGTATGAACAAGGGGGAGGAAACATAAAGGCAACAAGGTGTTTACATTACTTCGGTAAACTTTGAACAATGGGATTTACACCGTACAGCCGGGAGCAGAGAGTGGCAGCTCAGTGATAAACAATATTTGTAAATATTATATTTTATATTGAAAGGCCAACAGAAATCTCCTTCCCTGACGAGTTATAACCCTAAAGTCTTTGCTGCATATACCTGTACTCCTTCCCTCTGTGAGAAAGTAGGCCAATGACTCAAAGTTGAATCAATCGTCCATCATGACTTTTTATCAGCATGAATAGGGACAGCGTGTTCAGCAACACTATTAATACAATCTAGCTGAATGTATCACTTATGAATCTGTTGGATGGACACCTACAATCTAAAGTTACCCACAACCCTTTTAACTGGTTGATTTGCTTCAGCAGTCAGATATAAATTGCAAGTACAAAGTCTGTTATATGTAGAACTGCAATTAATGAGATGATTCACAGATCCCATGGTGCCCAACCCCTGCCAGCTGTCTCCTCAAGTAGTTTTGTATTGCAGTTATAGTACAAAGCAAAATCTTAACCAAGGTCACAGTTTCTTCATTTTGGCCTTCAGTTAATTTATTTATTTATTTATTTTTCGGTCTGCCCTTTCTCAGTACTACTAACCATCCTGTCATTTCAGATCCAGCTCCCTCCATCTGGCCTGCGGTAACCCCCGGCTCTTTCTTCCTTTCCTGCTCACCTGCTCCCCATCCCTTCATTACCTCCCTAGTGTATATGCAGTGGTCCATACCCACTTTCCCTGTGCCAGATTGTTTGTGGTCCTTTACCAGCCACCATCTCTGGAGCCTTGAGTACCATTTTCAACATTCTGCCCATTTTCTGGACTCATTGCTGCTGCTCACTGACTTTGAGTCTTAAACATCCCTGTACCTGCCTCTGCCTGCAATACCTTAATGAATGAGACCTGTATGAACTGTTGATCAGTGCCTCTGAGTTTAATCATGTTATCTGACTTACATGCTATCCATGAAACTGACTGTTTAGGGGAGCTAAAATGCCTTAGGTGAGGATTTCTTCATCAAAGGAAAAAATATGTCTTAGAAGAGAAAAATGTTGTGTTTATATTGAGCCTTGCAGTGGTCTAATTTCCACTGGAGTAACAACATCTTTACGGCCAGTAGGGATCCCTGCTTTTCAAACAGGGTTAGGCATAACAAAGCTTCAGTTTTAATTTATTTATAGATTTACAGCTCGTTGAAACCTCTGATTTTTTTATTAAATAACGCTCCTCCTGAGCAGGCTTGCTAACAGTATCCTTAGAATTCACTCTGTTGTTAATTTAACCTCATTGGAGATGCTGAGCTGAGAAGTGGAAGCATTTTGTTCTTTGTGTCTCTATGATTTACTCTCCGTTCTTTGCTAGGACAGCCAGGGGCTGTCAACAATCTCCCAGCTGTAGCCTCTAAAACACAACTCATGGGCCTAATGAACCAACGCACAATTACTTTAGCAAAAAGCTGCTGTGTCTTAAGAGGGGGAAAGGGCATCTGAGTGTTCATAAACACTGACACGGCTTTAGTTTTTTTCAAGTGTAAGTAAAAAGAGGATTTTTTTTAAAGAACCATATCTGCAATGTATGCAGAGCTGCAACAGCCTCTGGTTTTAATGCTTAACAAAAGTTTTTGTTATTTTTCTTCACCTTGCAGACTGATCTTTAAATTATCCACAAAATTACATATGTCTTCCGATTGGCTTCCTCAGTGTGCAAAGGTAAAATATTAATAATATTACAAGGCTAACTACCAAAGGAAAAAAAAACACAAACAAAAACTGTGGTATCTAGTCATGTAGCTTGCTATGTTTTGATGAAGTTTTAAGATCTTTCTGCTCTTTACATCAATACACTATCAGCAATGAGTAGGAATTAAAAGAAAACTATTAACATTTTCATTTTCATACTATAAAAAATAATCACCTAAAATCCAAAATAATTAGCTTGACTTAAACATCAAATTAAGTTAAATTCCCCCAGCATTCACAGACACATGCAGCGCAGCATTAGTGCTCACTGCTGAACTGTTAATCTTCTTTTAAAACTAGAGAGGAGCTCTAATGTAATAGCAATCTTCATCTATTAGCCTCCCATTGTTCCTCGACTACTTCATGAGCACAGTACCACAACAAACACATTAGGCTGACTATTGCATGTGGGGCTTTTGCCAGCAGGAGACCTGATACTGTGGGGATCAATAGACCTTGGCTTGGCAGTTGCTCACTAGTCACAATGACATGCTGGATCAACTGTTAGCCCACAGTTTCAGCAGATCAAACATACAGGAAATCGAATGAAGTCATTCGTCAAGGTTTCATTTTGATCTTTGAACAAAAGTCAAATAGCATTAAATAATGCAGGGGGAACCGCCATGGTTTTTAGGTTGCACTGTTTCTAATATTGACTTTATTTTAAGCTGCTTTGAGAGAGGCCTTCAGGCTTTGCTAGATTTTCAGTGGTGAACTCTTCAGTCCTTTAAAAAGAAATCCAGTACTTTACAAACACTCTGGCTCCCTCCTTGAGACAGTCCTGATGGTCTCCTTCACGTCCCGCAGGTTCTTATTTTAAAACCAAGTAGTGCTTTACAAAGCTAACTGTGAACAACTGAAGAGAAGGGGCAGGATACTGTGACTTTTATTTAGCACCAACAGCAGAACTAAGGTACCGTTACCTCTTGGGGTTCTTCCTCCACAGATGGCTGTACTACCTTAGGTTGCAATGTGGACTCCTACTTTAGAAGGTATATTAAAGAAGCTTTAAACAGCAATAAGTCACCAACAGTCAAGGCAAACTATCTAAAAACTCTGGCTGGCCTATTAAGTGTCCCAATGTGGGAGTTATGGCTTTTGCCTTTCAGTGATGTATGGCTCTGTGGAGGCCACCTGAGAGGCTGCCACGCTGATTGTGTCTCAGTGTTAACTTTACATGTTTATCTCCTTCCTTCACAAAGAATGGATGGAAATGGTTTCATTACGAACGTAACGTCTCCTCAAGGACCAAATGTAAGGTAGACATTACCGTATGTATCATCATCAGTACATAAATAGCACTGCTGTTATTAATGTGAGAAAACCTGCCAAGTTCCCATGTGACTAATGCTCTTAGTGCACTTATTTTCTATACAAAGGAGCAGGAGCCCCATGGTTTTCTTTCATTATGCTTTATTGAAAACATAGTAAACTATTCTGCATAATTTCCAATGAAATGTTCACTGTAGTTTGCAAACATGCTTAAAAGCTCAGGTCCTGCTATATGAACATTTTGCTGATGTTACAACACACCCTATTACGTAGTCTCAGCTTGAAGTTTAGCTTTCTGGTTGTCAGCTGGTCCTGGAGTCGACCATCTTCTCTGCATTTGGTCCCAGGAGTTTCACAATTAATTTCATGAATTTATTGATTGTTTTGAGCATGTTAGCAGCTTCCGATCTCTGTGATCTTTTAACCCTACACACTCCTACACAATCACTGAGGTCAGCTGAGCAGATGCTCCTGGTGGTCCCAAGGTCCAGACTGAAACAGACTGGGACTGACCTATTAAGGCCTATTTTTATTCACTTGGCTTTAAACCAAACTGTGATTGAACTTTTAAATTGCAGTTGTTATGTTTTTACTTGCGTTTTAATTTTCTAATTATTTATTTCTTATATTAGTTCTTGCTGCTACAGCTGTACAGCACTTTGACACATACTTTATATTGAATAAACTGACTTGACTTTATTAAATGTTTCTTGGTGAGACTCATTTCAGCAACAGACTTTTCTCCTCATGTTTCACAGTTGATTGAGATTTGCCATTTATCTAAAAGTGTAGCTGTCCAACAATACGAGTAAAATCAACAAGCAAGTGCTGACAAATGGTAAG